>JAQQSK010005089.1:302-23274 GCA_028658325.1 Potorous gilbertii
CATTCTAATTTTGAGAGAACTATTTTCTTCAGTGAGTTTTTGCACCTCTTTTTCCACTTGGCTAATTCTGCTTTTGAAAGCATTCTTCTCCTCATTGGCTTTTTGAACCTCTTTTGCCAATTGAGTTAGCCTATTTTTCAAGGTGTTATTTTCTTCAGCATTTTTTTGGGTCTCCTTTATCAAGGTGTTCACCCGTTTTTCATGCTTTTCTTGCATTTCTCTCATTTCTCTTCCCAGTTTTTCTTCAACCTGTCTGACTTGATTTTCAAAATCCTTTTTGAGCTCTTCCATGGTCTGAGCCCATTGGATATCTATTTCAGATGTTTGGGATACAGAGGCCTTGACTCCCATGTCTTTATCCGATGGTAAGCATTGGTCTTCTTCATCAGAGAGAAATGGCGCAATCTGTTCCCCAAGAAAATAACCTTCTTTGGTCTTATTTTTTTTCCCTTTTCTGGGCATTTTCCCAGCCAGTTACTTGACTTCTGAGAGTCCTTTCCACCCCTGGCTTAGGTCTGCCCAGCTAGTTCTTGGGGTCTGAGATTCAAATGCTGCTCCCCAGCCTCAGGGCTTTTGGTGGCAGGCCTGGCTGCTATTTAATGGGGGATTAAGTTCTGGTGCTTAGGTGGGGGCAGGGCCGCCTCCCAGGCTCAGTTCCCTCAGGGGGTTTATGCAGAGACCTTGTGTAATGGAGCTCCTGCAGAGCTCCTGCCTGCTGCGGGAGCCACTGGCCTCCTGCTGCCTCTCCTGCTGCCTCCTGAGGGGCCCTGAGTCATGGAGACAGCCCGCTCCCCTATCTCTCTCTCACTGACCTGTGCATCTGTGGGTGTAGGGACCTTCACACTCACTGGAGATTCCGTCCCTGAAGCCTGCTCGGATCTGCTTGCTCCTCTCCCTGCTGCGTGGCCAGGGCAGGGCTGGGCTCCACTCCCATCCAGTGTGCCACGGACCTTTTGGGTCGGTTTTTCAGGGCTCTCTGGAACAGAAATTTCCTTCACCCCGTTGCTGCACAGCTGCACTATTCCAGAATTTGTTGGGAGTTCTTTTTATAAATAATTATGGGCTGTGGGTTCGGACCTAGCATATGTGAGTCTTTCTACTCCACCATCTTGGCTCCGCCCCCCACCTGTCCATTTTCATTTGGAATATTGTGGCCTTTGAGAGCAGATACCATGTCATTCTGTTTGGATTGAAACATTTTCCCAGTAAGGGAAGTCTATTTTCTGTTTTTTTGGAAGAAGCTAGTTAAGGGTTAAATATCAGAATAGATTTTTCAGCCCTGGACAACAGAATTTTATCTTTTGTAGTAATTAAAAATAATGCCAATATGTGAGTACAAATTATGTTGATGTATAATATACATGTGAGCTTATATTCTTTTTTGAAGATGTATGATTTCATCTGTGCAGGTACTTTCCTCCCACTAATTCATATTAAAATTCCTTTGTTTAACTAATAGGTCATCATCAATTGCTCTTGTCTTCCTAACATCCTCTGGTTTCCAATCTTCTGGTGATGGGCATTTTTTTCTTAGGTGGGTCAATCCACGGACCACAGATATACATTGTTTCTGGGCCTATATTGTTCTCTGACCTCTCAAGTGTCATAAGACTTGCTAGAGTTTTGACTTCATTTGAATATCATTCAAAAATCAAATGTCTTTTCTATGCCATGGTGAAGCATTGCTATGTGGTCTCATATAAATTTCCTAAACTTTTCAGGGGCAACCTTTAAGTTGTATAGTTCCCTCCAATTTCAATTGTAATGTTAAATCAATTTCTCATAATCATAGTTCACTTTTAGTCTAATGAATTTCCCCTATTTCAATATCATAACATGACTGTTACTACAAGAATGCTAGAAATAGAGTCGTAAGTTATAACTAATTTGTAGCACTGTGTTTTTTTTGAGATGGGGTAAGATTTATAGCTTGATTTCATTAGGATTAATTGAAATGTCTTCATGAAATTGACAATTTCATTTTAGCAGCAATTAAGTAGTTCAAAACAGCTTTAATAATGTTTGTTGCAAAAAAAAGTGCTATGCAAATCCTGCATATCTGAAGAGAGGGTAAATATGTGACAGTTTTGCTCTTCTGAATTTCATATGAAAATTTCAAATATCCTTTTCTGTATTTCTAGCCTTTCCAGATATATTTAATATACTTCTACCAAGTTTTTTTTGGGGAGGGGGCAGTGGGGATCATTCACAACATTTTAAATAGCATGCAGGTATTCTCAGGAAAAGCTTATTCTTTTCCAGAGGTATGATGGTTCTTGTTCATCTCTTAGTGTTTTCTGGGAGTGAACAACTATGTACTAGAAATGCCTTCAACCTCTGTTGTCTCTGTAGTCTTTCTTTCCTAACAACCCAGCATGGGGAAAGTGACTGGATCATATGTTTACCTTGCTATCCTGTACCTATCACATTCTGTGCTGTCACCTTACCTCAACACTGTTTGCTCCAGATAAAGATATCTCCTGATGCCTCTCCTAAGTTATCCTCTCAGAATCTTCAACAGAGTATTCTTTATACTTTGTATTTTTCCCTGCTCAACAGTAAAAGTGTGCATGGGAATATACACATGTACCCATGTGTTTAACATTCAGGTAGTATTTCTCAAGTTTCTTGAATGTGAGCTAGAAAATTCAATCCCCTGTTTTAATACTCTACAATACTTTAATGAACACTTATCCTATTTATTGCTTTTAGGAAGGTAATCTATTAATTGGTAAACTATATCACTTACCTAGACAAAATCCCAGTTAATTTACCCAGTAATGTTTATATTTATTCTTTTACTTTGTATTCCCAACACACTTTATGTGTTCAGTTTCTAAAATATTATTTTGCCCTTCTTTTGTTTTAAACATTTTAAAATTATTTAATTTGAAGGTCTTTTGATATAACTATAGTTACCTTGTCACCTAGGTTTGGGGGGGGGGGCGGTGGTATCTCAGTATGCAAAAAGAGGTGTGGGAAATCCAAGACAGATATAAAAAATAATTTTTTGTGGTTGTTTTGATTGGTGGACAATTGGGACTCATTTTAAATTTCTATCTTTTTGTCTAATATTTATATTTAAATTTGCATGTGTCTGATCTGGAAATTCATTTCAGATAGAATAATGAATACGCACTGGGGAAGACCTGACTCAGGGAGGAACTGGCAAGCTATCCATTTAGAAATTCTGTCTTTGTTAGACTATTGTAAGTTTTGTCCTCTCCACAACCTTCCCTGGGGGAAAAGTAGGAAGGGTTTGGGTTTTAAAAAGCTTCTTAGAATACAAAACTAGGATCTTAAAAATTTAGAATTGTAAGTAGAGATCCTTTTAGGTCATCAAGTTGAACCTCTTGTCATCCAGCAACATCTGGACTGGGGATCATGCAGTTTTTGTCTTAACACCTCCAGTGATACATAACCCACTACCTATACTACTGCAAAATGGAGATTAATAATAGCAACTACCTCCTATGGTTATTATGAAGATCAGATGAAATTTTTGTAAAGTCCTTAGCGCAGTACCTGGTAAACAGTAGGTGCTTAATACAGGCTTTCTACTTTCTAGCCTTTCCTTCCTCCCTCTCTAGCTCTCCCTATCTCCATTCATCCCTGTCTTCCTTCCTTTCTTCCTTCCATTTATCTTTCCTTCCATCCATCCTTCCTTCTTTCCTTCCGTCTCACAAGACTGCCCATACCCTTTTTGTGTTTTTCTAATTATTAGAAAGTTCTTCATTTGACGAAGAAGAGGGCTACAGCTAACTTTTTTCCATTGATTCTAATGCTTGTGAATATTACAGAAACAATTTAAACTTACCTCTAAGTAATCTTCACGTTTTCCCTGCTCCTACCCTTACCCTCAACCTTCTCATTTCATTACAAGTCTGTAACTTCTGTTTCTAATGAATTCATCCATAATACTTAGTATCATGTTTTATATATTGATAGATTGATGGTAGGTTTGTAGTATATTTGTCATTGACTAAAAATGAATGATATTTTCATTTAGAAAGGCTCTCTGGATAGACAGATAGAAAAGCTGCATTTGAACCATCCATACTCTGTGACTTTGGGCAAATCACAATATCTCAATGCCCCAGGCCTTCCCTCATGTATCATTTTCAGAAGGGATGCTGATCTGCATTGATAAAAGAAATTTTGGTTGGGAATTTGCTATACCAATGGAATCACAATCACTTAAAAATTAGTGTTGATGTAAATGGTCTTTATTACTTATACTATACAAAGTATGTTCTATGCTTTTTGCATCCATCAGAGAGAAAAGTATGCCTTTATTTTAATTTTCCTAGAATAAAACTCATACAAAGTTAACCTGTGTATGTATGTGTCCCAGTTCAATCATTCAGCTGAAATTCATATTTACTATGGCTCACACACTCACATAATGAGAGGTAGTCAGAGAGTCAGTGTAGTATCAGAAAGAGAAGAGATTAGGAACTGGAAAATCTGTCACCTGTCACTAACTTGCCATGCCATGCGGAGCATATCGCTTCTGAATCTATCTATATTTATATAGGTGTATATGTGTGTGTGTGTGTGTGTGTGTATGTGTATGAGACTGGATAATTTCTAAGTTCTTTTCAAGCTTGAATATTCTGAGTCCTGTTACTTTCCCCATAATAAAAGGGAGATACAGTGTTATAAAGTTGAGGCTTGGAACAGTAAGTTATAAGAAAGCCTACACATTCTCATTCTTGTGTGGAGGGCCACATTAAACCTGTTTCTAAGAGCAAATATGTCTGCTTAGCTCTTGATTAGGATCAGTGTGTAACTAAGGTTGGAGCATGGGAGGAGCTAGGCACTAAGCCACTTTGCTTTTATTTTTATTTTTCCCTTTCCTCTTTATGATTCAATCATTAACTTCCATACACAGAATTTCTCAGTAAGCAGCTGCTCATTGACTTTAGATTGGATTGCTCCTAAGCAAAAAAAAAAAAAAAAAATCAACTGGTCATAATTGTCTCCAGTTCCTTCCCCCTTTCTTCTCTTTTTCAGTGTCCTCCCATCCCTCGGGTAAATAGTGCCCTAATTTTAAAGGTTTTCTCTTAAGCCTGCCCTATTTATGATGGTGTCTCAAGACTGGCTTCATTCACTGGGCTTTTCCTGACCTGTGTTTCCATATCCCAAAATTTTCAGACATCATATACTCATTCCTTTTTTATTCCTCTTGGCAACTAGCTAGCTAATCAAAAGAGTAACCAATAGCTACCTGGAACTACATCTATCACTTAAACAAATGAATATTTGCATTTTAAAAGTCTATGTCTGCCTCCTGAACCAGAATATTTTAAAGGAACAAGACCGCTGTATTCTTCGTTTTGTCTCTTCACAGTGCATATTCTATTACGTGGCTGACAATGGTTTCTCACTTAGTTTTTATTGAATTGAGTCAAAAAAAATAATGTCATTTTCGGTACCATTAGGCCCAATTGGAAACGTATATTTTGGTAGATGGGCCTTTCATAGTTTTAATTCAATTTGACTCAATAAAACCGTTCTAGAGTTTGCAATTTGAGAACTGTAACTACTTGTATCACCTTGGCAAATTGCTGCCCCTCTGGACCTCAGTTTTCCAATCACTAAAATGAGTGGGTTTGAGAGCCTCTAGAATCTTTCTAGCCCAAAGTCTATGAATCTAAGACTGTTTCACTTTTGTCTTTGTTTCACCAATGCTTAGGAGAATTTTATATAATGGATACTTAATACATGGATGGTTAGAACATTTACTACATGATTACTAAATGCTAGAGATAATGTTAATTGCTGGGTATACACAAACAAAACAAAAGGAAACAAAACAAACACATCCCTACTCTCAAGTTCATACTATATATACATGTATATGTATACATATATGTATACATATACATGTATATATGTGCATGCACAATTTACATATTTAAATAAAAATATACATAACATGATTTATATATTTAAATATGTGTGTATATGTACACACATGCACATACACACACACACACATCTTGAGTTTACATTCTAATAGGGAAAAACAAACCATAAAAGGTACTTGGAAAGAAGATGTTTCCTAGTTCAACAATACTTGTTGAAATACCAACTGATTAGAGGACCCAATGAGCACAAAGTCCTGACCCTCATGGAATTTATAAACTAATTAGAAGGATACCATACAGTTGAAAGTAGCTTTAAAACAATACATCAGTGCTGTGTAGTACTATGGAAGAAAAGTTATTACGGACTAGGGGAATCAGGGAAGACTTTCAAACAGAACTGGTATTTGAATTTGGTTTTAAAAGCAGGAGAGGATATCCCTTAATGTCATTATAGCCTGGATGTGAGTTATTTTGCCCAAAGCCAAACAATGAGAAACCTGGTTTTAACAAGCTTGAGAACACTTGCTGAATCTAGACAGATCAGGGAGAGTTGGGAACATTTTGACTTTAAAAAACAAATCAAAGAATTGAACTGGAGTATCATAAAAATTCAAAATTCAATAATAAAGTTCACTGTAAAGAGGCCAAGTTTTGGAAATGCTTTGTGAAGAGACCATCATCATATTTTTTGAAACTATGCTTTACATATTAGATAATTTGTATTTTGAATGTCATGGAAATATGACAAACATTGCCATGGATGGAAAGTTTATCACACACACGTTATGACAGTTCACTTCATATAACACTTCATATTAACAGTTCACTTCACTTACATCTATTCACCTCCCATTTTCATAAAATTAAAGAATGGGAAGAAACCTTAGAAGTTATCTAGTCCATCTCATACCTGGGTAGGAACTCTTCTCTCTGTAACATCCCTTATGTATGATGATATACCCTTACTTGGAGAGTATCTCTCTTACCCCAGTCATGGAAAACTCTTTCTTTTAAAAATACTTTTGTTTTACAATTATATTTTATTTTTGACTATTTTTAAATTTATGTTATTAAATATTTGCCAATTACATTAAAAATTAACATTAATTTAAACAAAAATTTGAGTTCTGAATTCTCTCCCTTCACCTCTTGAGAAGGCAAGTAACATGATATCAATTATATGAAGTCATGAATAATATATTTATTATATTATCAGTGTTACAAAATAAAACACACATACATGAATAAGAAAAATAAAGTGAAAAAATATACTTCAATTTGTCCTCAGAATCCATCAGATCTCTCTCTGGAGGTGAGTAGAGTTTTTCATCATTAGTCATCCAGAATTATTCTGGATTATTGATTTAATTAGAGTAGTCAAGTCTTTCACAGTTGATAATCATTAGAATATAACTGTCCCTGTGTACAATAATTTCCTGCTTAGCTCTTGATTAGGATCAGTGTGTAACTAAGGTTGGATCAGGGGAGGAGCTAGGCTTTGCTTCACTTTGCATAAGTTCATTAAGTCTTCTGAAGGCATTAAGTCAGGTAACCAAGAATCGATTGTAAAAGAAAAATTTTTATATCAAGTTGTTGAATGAGACGTAATATCATGTGGGATAGCTGTTGCAAAGGTAGGGACAGAAACATATCTCTGTTGGAAATACTATTAAAAGAACTTGAGACAAAATGAAGAATACAGCAGTCTTGTTCCTTTAAAATATTCTGGTCTAGCAGATAGACATAGACTTTTAAAGTGCAAATATTCATTTGTTTAAGTGATAGATGTAGTTCCAGTCATTACATTTTTCTGAAGGCATCCTGTTCATTATTTGGTGTATCACAGTAGTATTCCATTGCAGTCATATACCACAGTGCATTCAACCATTTCCCAATTGATGATCATCCCATGGGGAACTCTGTGCCGACCATGATTTCTCATTTCATTTTTCAATACTTTTAAATTTTTAGCAAGTTATATGTGTGTAGACAAGCACACTTGGATATATTGCTATATAGATAGATAGATGTGTCATGTATATGTGTATATATACACATATGTATATGTATGTATATGTGTATCTATCCATCGATTCTTTTAAATTAAGAAGCATTTTTTAAATAAGACCACCTTTCAGTTATATGTAAATGACTATCCACCATATTCCTCTCCTCTCCCTCTATTTCAAGTCTTATTTTCTTCAAGCTAAGTATTTCTTATTCCTTCACTTGTCCTATGTATGGCATGATTTCTATTCTGTCCACCATCCTAATTGCCTTTCTTTGGGTAAATTTCCATTTTCAATGCCAATTCTTAAATATAGAAGAAAGGATTGAATATAATTGAAATGTACTTTTTGTCTCAGATTAAGACTGGGATAGAATATAGTAGGATTATTGCCTCCATTATTAGGGACACTATGCTTATATTAATTCATTTTAATTTGCTCATTTGTTGGTCATAACATAATGGATTCAGGTTGGTCTTGTACTCCTTTAAAACCCAAGGCTGTTGTCTATTTCCTACCTCCCTGATTCTTTGTCAATGGCAGGATCATTGTTCTAGTCACCAAGGTTGTAAGACATAAAGCTGTATTTTATCTTTTCCTTTCCTTAATCCCTTATATCCAACCAGTTTTAAACTGTCTCAAATTATTTCTGGTTCCAAAACTTCTTTCTATTTTCACTAATAGTCCTGACTAATCTTCCTACCTTTACTATCTCTTCATTCCAATTAGATTAATCTTCCTAATACATTGCTTTCCTGACCAGATGAATAGGTAGAAAACTTTGTTTAGCCAGCTATGAATATGCTTGCCTCTCTGCCTTAGGTAATACTACTTCCCTTTCTTAAAATTATACATGCTTTCTCTCTGTCTATGCTGGAAAGCTAAAGCAATTCACAAGTATTTCTTAAGGGCTTTTTTATGTGCCAGATCCTGTGCTAGATGCTGGGAATAGAAAAAAAAATCCTTACTGTCAGGAACTTCATATTCTTTTTGGAGAAATGACATGCATGCATATATACATTGGAGTCATATATGCATATAGACATATGCACATACATATTGGGAATCATGTATATATATATAGGCATGTATATGTATATAAATGTGTGTATCTTTATATGGATTTTAGTTATGTCTGTGTTATGCATTTGTCATCTATATCTTTATATACATACATACATACATATATGTAGAGAATATACATACGTAGTAAATATAAGCTAATTGCATAAAGGAAGAGGAAGGCTTGAGGTCTTATCATCTCCATAATGACAAATGCCTTCTTGTCTCTCTATTCTCTTATCTCTCTGATTCATATTTCATGTAGCTTTCAAATTGATATTTTTAATATATATCTGACTATATCACTACTTGACTTAAAAAAATCACTGGCTTCCTATTATTTCTGGAATAAAATAAAAGATTCTCAGTCTGGCATTTATAACCTCTCCGAAATCTAACTCCCACCTCCTTCTACAGTTATTTCTTAATATTGTCCTTCACACATGCTCCATTTTAATCATATTGACTTTCTAGCTGTTGCTCATATGTGACTTTCCATCTCTTCCTTGTCTTTGGACAAGTGGTAAACATTGTTTGGGATGCATTCCCTTCTTAGCTCTGTCTTCTGGAATGAATAGCTTTGTTCAAAGTGCAATTTACTTGATCAACTATGATCCCAGGGAACTGATGATGCAGAATTACAGCCACCTCTTTGCAAAGAAGTGATAGATTGGATATTCAGAATGAACCTCATGTTTTTGGACATGGCTAATATGAAAATTTCTTTGGCTTGACTACACATATTTGTTATAAAGGTTTTATTAACCTTTTTTTTTTCTTCAGGATAGGGTGAAGTAGTAGAGAGGGAAAATATGTTTGATAAATAATTCAAAGAAAAAACAATTCAAAGGATAACCCAATCCCTCCTAGATGACTTTTTCTGATCACTCCAGTTAGTGGCTCATTGTCCTTCTTGCATTTGCTTTGTATTACTTTGCATTTCCTGGTAAGTCAAGGCAGCTTGACTTAGTCACCGGAAAGCTAACCTCAGAACCATGAAGACACTGATTTAAGTCTTACCTCTGACATATACTGGCTATGTGACTCTGGATGAGTCACTTAATCTTTCTGTGTCATCAGGAAACTCTAAGTCTTTAAGTTGCAGAGAAGAAATTATTGGAAGAAAATACACTCATCAAGAGCTTCCTAGAGTAATAAAATCCTAGGAGCAGAGCCTATCCATTATTTGCATGCATGGTGTATACTCTCAGTAGAAGGTGAACTCTTTGAGGGCAGGGACTTTTGGTTTTGTCTATCTTCAGTGCTTTGCATAAGGCTTAATAAATGTTTACAGAATTGCTATAATTAATTCATCTCAAACAAATTTTTCCTTTCTCTGAAGTTCTGTAGCAATCTTGTCACTCTCTAATTATGGCATTTTCATACTTCCTCATTGGTATGGATGTGTTTTCGCTTGAGAGTAGAGATTTCTTTTGCTGTTGTCATCATTCTTGTTCCTTTCTTCCTGTCCCACACAGTAGGCAAATAAATGCAAAATGACTAAATAAGCATAGACCTTTTTCCCCCAACTAGATAGTAAACCTCAGGAAACCAGAGTTTTTGTTTTGTATTTCATTTTTTGTTAGTGTCTAATATATACAAGGCACTCAGGAAATACTTGTAGTTTATGTGTAAAGAATATCTTGACCATATATCTTTTTAAAATTGCAAATTAAATCTCATAGAGCAAAAAAAAATGAAAAATAGTATCTGCTTACCATAAGACAGAAATATAGAATGTTCTGTTATTTTTTACTGTTAGAGAAGATAGTTTTCTTGTTGTTGGTGAGGAAAGGATGAGTGTCTCAGTAATGGGTAACCAAAAGATAGATTGTAAAAGAAAAATTTATATATCAGGTTGTTGAATGAGACTCAATATCATGTGGGATAGCTATTGCAAAGGTAGGGACTGAAACATATGTCTATTGGAAATACTATTAAAAGAACTTGAGATACTTAAATATCATATGAATATAGTATCATAAATTATATGAAGTACAGAAAGTCAAGCACATTTTGATTTTTCTTTTTCCTTCCCTGCAGGAACATCTTACTGTTGCACTAATGGACATTTGAAAGTACATTTTACCAAATATCTGCAAAAATGGAAACATCATCTCTGCTTTCATCACTGAATGATGAATGCAAATCAGATAACTACATTGAACCTCATTATAAGGAATGGTATCGAGTAGCTGTTGATACTTTAATACAGAATGGATTAGAAGCATACCAAGAATTTCTTGCCAAAGAGCGATGCTCAGAGTTTCTGGCTGAGGAGGAAATTAACTATATACTGAAAAATGTTCAGAAGTTTGCACAAAGCACAGCCCAAGGCTCTGACAACTCGAATGATGACACCTCCTCTTCAGGAACATACTGGCCCGTTGATTCTGATGTGGAAGCACCAAACTTGGATTTGGGATGGCCCTATGTGATGCCTGGACTCCTGGGAGGTACCCATATAGATCTGCTTTTCCATCCACCACGAGCACATTTTCTTACCATAAAGGAAACTATTCGCAAGATGATCAAAGAAGCAAGAAAGGTAAAATTGAAGGGGTGTGTGCATGCGTGTGTGTATGTGTATGTGTGTGTGTGTGTGTGTGTGTGTGTGTGCGCATGCATTGTATAAGATTTGTTTCCTGCCTCAAAGGAATTGAATTATGTTTAAGCAGGGGATATATTAATGTATAGCAACCATATTTCTACAACGCATTAAGTAATTTCTTTATCTTTGGAATAGAACAATAATTTTAGAGCTCAGTTATATGGGTAAGAAGAGAAAAGGAATAGGGTTCTATCCCAGCTCTCACAGACTTTCACCTTGACTATTATAATTTTTGAATATTTAGAAATTGTCTCAATTACAATAAGACAGTGACATATTTGTAGGATTTTATATGGCATAAGGGACCTTAGATGCAGGTATTTGAATAATCTATCACTCTCTACTCTGTTAATGAGACATGGAAATACTTGAAAACAATGCTTTTCTGCATTTTCACATCCATCCCCTTTCTTCTTTCAAGGGGACACTACACTGGTTCAAGTCCATATCACCTCTTACTTGAATTATTTCCATCACCTCAGAGAGGTATCATGGTAGAGTGAAAAGAAGTTGAATCGAGATTCAAACCAGCTTTTGTCACTAATTTCTTGTATGCCTTTGGACAATTCAATTAACATCTCACCCTTAGTTCTCTTACCTGTAAAACAGGGAGATGGGATTAGATAACCTTATGAACACTTCTGTCTTTAAATATTTGATCCCATGATCTGAAGAACAGAAAATTGAAGACCCTAAAAATTTTGAATTCTTTCCCAAATTGCGTGACAGGAAACAAAAAGCTTACTGGGAATAATTGAGGGCTATGTTATGGAGAGATTTCATGTGTTTGTTAAAGGTAATGGTAGGGTTTGATTATACCCTGAATGACAAAAAAAAAAAAATCTTAAAATACTGTGCCATTGGTCTGAGTGTTAAAATGTGAAATTCAATAAATTTGGCTTCCAAGACCAAAATAAAACAAACAAACAAACAAAATCAACCAACTAATTACGTCTAAAGGGGGAATGTTAGATACGATTAGATAGCTATCAGTCTGAGGAAAAAAGATATATGCGAATCAGTACTGTGAAGCTGTGGTGAAAAAAGTGAATTCAGTTTTGAGCTGCATTAAGAAATAGCTCACAGAAATAAGGAGGTGATAATATTTCTGCACTTATTGTTCTTAATTTCTTTTTAGTCTTAGTCTAAGAGGATTATTAATAAATTTGAAAATGTCCAGAGGAAGTCACCCAGAATGGTGAAGTCTTGAGCCCATGTCTTATGAGGGTCAATTGCAAGAAATAGCAGTCTTTGGAGAGGAAAAGACTTTTGGGGTTACAGAGTTATAGCTGCATGGAATTTATATGAAAAATCGTATTGTGGACAGAGAAGACTTGTGCAGTTTGATCTCAAAGGGTAGAACTAAGAGAAATTTAATAGAAGTAATAAAGATGCAGATTTAGGACTTGATATCAAGAAAAACTTTGTGGATATCTGGTAGTGAAAGTAGTAACCTTAAAAAGTAAATGTTCCCTCCTTCTTGGTGGCATTCAGGTGGAGACTGGATAATACCTGAGGTACTTGATAACACAGATTCTTTTCAGGTAATTTTTTGGCCCGCACTGCAGTCAAGGTTCTTTAAAAAAAAATCAAATTCTGTTGTTCTGTGAAATAATATTTTTTTAGCACCTTCAACTTGTTCACCTTGAAGAAAATTTATTCCTTTTTTATTCCTATTTTTTCTATTTCTATTATTTCCTATTTTTTTGCTTCCTACTTTTTCTATTCCTAATATTCCTGTTATTTCCTATTTTTTTTTGATTATTAGATGTAACCAAGCTCATTGTTCAAACTGAATTATCATATTTTTGTCACTTGGTCTACAAAAGTCACTTCAAAACTATAACTGAGTCACTGGAAGAAGTAGATTAAAAAATATGACTTTAGTCAACACTTGAATCACTACTTACTGGGTTTTAGAATACAATGTTTTTAAACTATAACATTTCCTGGTCCATGAGTAGTACAGTACTAGTGGTTAAAGGTTATTGGCAAGGCATTCATTGTAATTATAGGTATATTAGTCAACAATAAGATAAAAGCTCTTTTGGAAGACTGTATTCATTTAAGGAGTAAAAATTGAGTCTTATAAGTCTTTGGACTTAGTGTGGTTTGAAACCTAAATATGGTGGCTAAGTGGATATTTATTATAGCTTCAGGAAGCCTTTTGGGCATAGCAGATCTTGAGGTATTAAAAAACAATCAAACAAAAAAGCTTCTTACCTGTTTCTTATGTCTTAGATATACCCATTTATACTCTCCCTGGAAGAATTTGAGGTCAATGAGATTTTGGGTATGGTAGCCAAATAGGGAAGGTATACTGGGAAAACTGATATTGCAGTGGAACTGTTCTATTTAAGAACTCATTAAATGCCTACCATCTTAAAGACTCCATGCTAGATGATAAAGATCCAAAGATCCCTTTGCCCCTGCACCAAAAATCTATCATTTAAAAATATTCTACTAGAGCAGAAGTGTCAAATTCCTAAGCAGTGGGATCCATATTTATTTGAATTTGACACCTTGGTACTAGAGGATGCAATATGCATACAGATAAATTAATACAAGATCATTTGTTGAGGGAGAAGTATGAACATCTAAGTTAATCAAGCACATCATCTTAAACTTGGGGTAATCTATTGGCAACTTTAAGAGGAAACTTTATATCTTACTGAAAAGACTTGACACATTCTTTGAGTCTTTTTATTCAAATATTTATGCTTTATTGAAAGATATGCTATAATTTAGTCCTTAAATCCTTTGGATATTCAAGACTAAATATAAATAATTGCCTGGGGATCAAAGGGCCTTTCTGTATTATAATGGAAAATGATACTATTTGCAAAAAAAAAAAAAAGCAGAGCACTAAGTTGTTTTTTTTATCCTTTTAAGTTAATGCATTCCTTTAAAAAAATACCATACTCAATTTTCAATAGTCTGTTAACCCTTTAGAAGTGACTCATATAGCCCCATTGAATCATAGCTCTAGAGTTGGAGGTACCTTGGAGGCTTCTACTCCAACCCCTTCATTTCATAAATGAGGAAATTAGGGTTTAGAGAGTTTTGTCTAGCTCAGAGAGGTACAAAGAATCAGAGGTAGAATTTGAATATAGATAGTCTCACTCCAGAGGCATTGTTCTTAATTAAAACTGACTGACAAAATGGTAGCCTATATTAGACAAGCTTCTGTTGGCCATGTCTATGTGTTTTATATATTGTTTCCTTTCCAAGTGTGTTTCATCATGTTATCTGGAAACTAGATTGGTTATTGCAGTTTATTAATTGCAATTAAGATTATGTTTTCATTTCCATTGTTGTCATTAAACATGATTGATTACCATGTTTTCATGAATATTTTGTCCTTATGCCAAAAAAAAGTGCATATGGAGAAACTGTGATTCTTGTCTTGTGTTTGTGGGATTTTTTTCAGGGGGAGGGGTGGAGAAGGAGGCAAATAAACTTACTGTGTGAGTGAAAGAGAATGATTATCTTATTTTAATTGAGTTTGAGCAATTTTGAAGGAGTATGTAGCTGTTGAACAAAGCATAAAAGACATCATAGATCAGTGAAAAGATCTAGAGGACATGGGTTTGAATGTTGGTTCTACTTCATACTACACGTGTGACCCATCTCTCTGGACTACATTTTTCTCGTTACAAAATAAAGCATTGGAGTAGATGACTCCAGATCCCTCCTGACTATAAATCTATGATTTCTTTTTCTATGATCTTCTATTTTCTAGAAGTCTAATTTTCATGTTAAGCTATGGAGAGGGCTTGGTAAAGTGAAAATAATGCCATCTGAACTTTAAATCAGAATTAGTGATTTGTCTTTACCCCTGTCACAGTAGATGTATGATTTGGGACAAATAAGCTTATCTCTATAAACCTCATCTCTCTCATCTGGAAAAAGGGTGATAGAGCTTTTGTGAGGAATAACAGGACCACTCTATTTGGATCAAAGACTGTTTGAAGGGTAGTCACATATAATAAGTCTGTTGTTTTTGTGGCATTATAAATGTGAATATGTGATGTAATAGGATTTTTCTTTTAAAAATATGAATACATTTTCCATCTCTAATTCTTTCATTTGGATAATTGCACTGCAAAATTTTCTGAAGACCCAAAATTAAATTCAAATGGTACTAGAAAACAGGACAATATCTAGGAAATGATTTATGAACAACATTTAAATTCATTTTCCCATTGTTTAGAGCTGGGATGAGGTATAGTTTTGAAGGTAAATAGCATATTATGAAAGATTCATAAGTGAATAAATACTTGTATGAAATTGTCAAATCCCTAAAGGTTGAAAGCTCAGCAGGTTCATCTAGTTAAATTCCCTTAAAAGGAGAATTAATAAGAAGAGAAGCATATCTAATTTATCACCACAACAGGTGTATTATTTAAATCTCATTTATTTTGAATCATTGCTTATATTCCTGAAGTTCTTATATCCCCCTCAATAATAAAATTCTGGAACCATTCAATTTCTACTCAGGATGATACCTGTGATTGTTCTGATGTTTCAGAAGTCTTGTTATTATTTTTGTGACAGCAAAGTAGACATTGTTGAGAATTTTTTTAATAAGTAGTCTTTCGGGAAAAAAAGGAATTCAACTAGACATCTCATTTGTGATTAAAAAGAAAATTGCTTTCAAGTCTTATCTTCATTCATCTGTGGATCTAACAGTTTTTTTGTGAGGTTCTGTGTATTCAAGGCAATGTGTGGGATTCAAAGATGAATAAGGAACCATCTCATCCCTTAAGGATATTTCCTTCAGATTTTAAATTCCACTGGAAAGTTGACTCATTGTCACTGGGTCAGCTGTATGATGACTGATAGTATCTGTGAAAAATTTTCCCAGGTAATTATTTGTCTGTCAGGAAGAGTTCCCAAGATGATATATGTCTCTTTCTTCTATTGCAGTAAATTGTTGTTAGTATTCTTTGATTTTTTTAACCAAAGTCAACTTTCATTAAGGTAATTTGTTTTCTTAGTCCCTTTCTCACTAGTGGAATGCTACAGTGAAGATTTCTTGAAAGACTTAACCATAGAGATGTTTAACTTTGATGATATATGATTCTTTATTTCCTATTTAAGAGAGATTCTTATATATAAATTGAGTTCCTGTGAAGCATAGCATGGAGAATTCATAAGGAGAAATCTGCTGGAAATTAGGATGGAAAATCTCTTAAGGTATTTAGTAATACTTCACAAAATTTAGATTTTGTAACCAAGTATGTCATTAAAGCCCAAGGCCTTTACATAAATAAATAAACATATATATATATATATATATATACATATACATATATATATATATATATGTATATGTATATATATATATATATATATATATATATATATATAGGAGCTGGCCATTACAAAAGCCAAGGTAAGCTGACATTTACTTTACTCAAAAATACTCTTTATTAAGTGTCCTGCCTACTGAATTCTTTCCAACCTATGTCAACTAAGCAGTTCATAAATTGAATTATTATGTTCTGAATCATTCTTTCTTAATCCATTCACTACCCCCTTATAATCCAACTGATAAAATCAAAACCATATCATGTCACTTTCCCACCAAGCTAAACTATGGTTCTTTTGCAAAACACTTCTTCAGCTCAGTATAACCTTTGGCATTGGGGTCATAAGATCATCTTTGTAATCTAATTTTCAATTCCTCACTCGTGTTTTCTTTGTCCTGACTCTTTCTCACAATCGTTATGGCACTACCCTTCACAATTCAACTCAAAATTTGTTTCTTCCTGGAAAAATTCTGTTTAGCTAGTTCTTGAGCCACTGCAATCCAAGGATATGAATGAACTCTGATTTCCATGCTTAGCATGTATTATATATTTTAAAATTTAATTTTATTGTATCTTTTCCTTTTTACATTATATTCACTTCCGAATATATGCTCCCTTTGCCTTTTCTAGCAAATTATCTCTTGTAACAAAAAATAAAAGGAGAAAAAAGTTACTAGATGATACAAAGTATGAAAGTTTATTTGTACTCTTTTAAAATAATTTTAATTGAAAAATTTGTTTTTATGTCATTTGCATTTTTGAATATTTCCTTCCCAGTAAAACAGTCCCTTGTAATAAGTTAAGTTTTAAATGGGATAAAGAGAGGTAGAGCATTCAGCAAACCTAAGCGATACATTAACCAAGCTTGACCATATGCATTAATGGTAAAATGGATAGCGCACTGGACTGTAGTCAGGAAGACTTGAATTCAAATCCTGCCTTAGACATTTACTAACTAAAAAAGTTACTTAGCTTGTTTGCCTGAGTTTCCTTATCTATAAAAAGAGGGTAATAATGCCTGCCTCCCATGGTGACTGCAAAGATAAAATCAGATAAAATTTGCAAGAGCGCTCTATAAATGACATCATCTTCATCAATATTTTTATATTTCAATATTTCTTTGTTACTTAAATATTGTTTGTGGTAGTTTTATCCATCACGTATTCACTAGTCTATTTTAGGATGTCTCTTTTTCTGGCGAAAAACTTTTTTTTTCTTTTTTGATGTGTCTTTCTGAAATTGTGTAGCTATAGAACAAATTATCTCATAGTTATGTGGGGAAAAAGGTAACTATTGGTAGAAATAAGTAAGGCAACATAGAGGTGAGGGACTGGTTTCAGAATTCAATTTGCTACTTTGTGAAAGTCATTTACCCTTTCTATGCTCCTTTTTTATCATCTACAGAATGAAGGATTTTATTAGATGATTTCTGGTTGAAGAAACCTGTTTGTGTGACAATTTCAAGAGGTAGAGGAGAGTTCTGCAGACTGTTTTCCTCCATATTTATACCATTTTGGTATCTCTAGATGCCATGATCTGCCCGGTCAAATCATCTGTGCTCTTATTTTTACTTATAAGTTTCAGATTTTTTGTTGTCTTGCTAGTCTGCTGTGGGACCTCAACCTATATCTATCAGACTCTCTTGATTAGACTATGGCCAATAACCTTTTAATTACTCTTCCTACCTTAATTCTCTTCCCATTCCAATCTATCATCCACATGGAATCTAAAGTGATTTTCCTAACCTTTAGGTCTGACCATTTCTCCCCCACCTCCATGCCCAGTCAGTAAACTCCAATATAGCTACCTATTACATTTCAGGTAAAAAAAAAAAAAATCTCTGTTTTAACATTTAAAACTCATCATAACCTGACTTCTTCCTACCTTTGCGGTCTTATATACTGCCCCTTCTCCACATGTCCTACAACCCATTGTCATTAACCTATTTGCTATTCCTTATATAAGACATTCAATTTTTCTTTGTGCTCTTGTTCAGTCTGTCTTTCTCCATCCCATCATCACCCCCACCCCCATACCATATATTGAATGCTTTCCTTTTTCACTTCTCAGTCTTGAAATCATTGGTTTCCTTCAAAGCTAAGGTCAAACTACACCTACCTTCTGCAGGAGGACTTTCCAGTCCCACCCAGTTGATAGTACCTTTCTGCTAAAGGTGTCTTTTATATTCCTCCATGTGTGTACATTGTTTTTATTTTTTCTCCCATTAAACAGGACTTCTTAACCTGTAGTCCATGAACATAAACAGAAACATTTTGACAACCATGATATTAGTTTCTTTTGTAATAACATGTATCTTATTTTCTGCATTTTAAAAAAGCATTATTTGGAGATGGTATCCACAGGAGTTCTTCAGACTGTTAGAGTACAGCACACACACACACACACCCCTTTCTTACTCAGTAGGAGCCTCTTTAATTTCCTTCTCAGCTCTTTTCTCCTCTGGAGTGAGATCACTCACTATTTTAGACTCGAACAGGTTTAGACTTCAGAAGAAGAAAGGATTCCCTCTTAGCAAAACTCAGATGAATTTCTGAAAAATCATTGTGGTCTCGTGCATTGTGATCAGCCTGCTTACCCGCGTCACAAAGGACCCCAAAACTGATTATTTAGTGGGGAAGGCACTTGGACTCAAGAGTAAATGAATAAGGACAAAAATAATCTGCTATGGACGTAGACTGGCTATTTCAACCTTTATCTGCTGAGAAAATGTACAAACAGGCTTGCTCTTCATTAAGAAGTAAATTACTTCAATAAGGAAAGGTCAGTATTAATCCACACTTAATCAAAATAAATGCCTCACCCTTGGAATTTTCTAAAAAATATAGAGATCTGGTAAAGAGTTAACTGCCTGTGCTAGCTTCTAGTACATAAAATCCCAGAAGATGCTTTTCTTTAAAAACACATGATAAAGATCTGATAACACTGATCTTTTTACTGAACTCTGTGTAGCTTACTGGTGTTTAAATAAGACAGTACAACATGTGTGCCTTTGTCCCCCCAAGATAGGTGTAATACAAACCATTAAATTCATGAATTTTAAATATTAAAATAAATCCTTCGTCCATATACTGAGCAAGGGGCACCAGCTTGAGTAACTGTTATTTATATGATAGTATTACTTTGTAAGTATTTAGAATATAATTCAGATAATTATAACACTTTCTGCCTAAGGCACTTGAATCCTTTCAGTTAAAGTCCAATTAAATGACAAAGACACATACACACATACTCTCTCTCTCTCTCTCTCTCTCTCTCTCTCTCTCTCTTCCTCCCTCCCTCTCTCCCTCTCTCTCTCTCTCTCTCTCTCTCTCTCTCTCTCTCTCTCTCTCTCTCTCTCTCTGTGTCTCCTGCTCTGCTCTCCATCCCTTTTATACTAGTATGCTGAAACCAGAAAACTGTACAATATGAAAAGGGTGTAAAAATTAAGTGACTACACAGAGCTTAAAATTCTCTTCTTCTGTTTCACTCATTACATACCTGGTTATTTAGCAGTAGAAAGTATTCAATCATCCTATTATGAATTTATTTATTTATTCATTTTTCTTCCTTTCTGGAGCTTTTAAGAAGCACCTACGTAGCATAGTGGGGAGAGCTCTGAGCCTGGAATTAAGAAAACCAGAGTTAAAATCTGAAGTCACTTAACCTCTCTTCTGCCTTAGTTTCCTCTACTGTAATCACAGGATAATATTATTGTCTATCTGTAAGGACTATGTGATGATCAAATGAAATAATATTTGCAAAGCTCTTAGCACGGTGCCTGACACATTGTAGGCACTTAATGCATTCTTATTCTCTACCATTTTAGATCGTTCCATTCACTTCTTTTTGGCCATCTCTCTGTTTCACGTCAGACTATATAGAGGTGTCTTACAAACAGAATATTGTAATCACAAGTAATACTTATTTGCATCTTAGATAACTATCGTGATAAAGTAGTGAACAACAAAGTATATACTATGATGCCTAAATAGTATGTTCTCTGGGGAAAGTTCCCACAGTGCTTATCTTAACTCACAATTATTTTCACATTTGTTGTAAGACAGAATTCTCAATCCCTTTTTTGCCTTTTGTCCTAAGATGGTGTAATACAAAAGGCAATGTGGAATACTTGTACGTTCCTCATACAGAAATTGAGGCCATAAAGCTATGGATGTCCAACAGATGTCATAGCTGTTAGAAGATCACTCAGTTATCTACCAGTACTAGCTTTATCAGCTTGGAAAATCTGATCAGATTTCTATTAAATTGGCCTTTTAAAATAAATTTTTAGATTTTCAGTAGAAATGATTTTTAGCATTTCATATGAGTAGAGAAGAAATAGAAATTGAGCTAATATCAGCCTCTTTGAATTTTGCTTTGCTGTAAGTCACTCAAACTTAAATGCTCTTTGGACAGGTTAAAAAGTTGTCCTTTTCCCAGTGCCATTCTATTTATAAAACATAAGAAGTCAGCTACTCAGGCAATTTTATTCTAGGAATGAGTTGTAAAATTTTACAGTTTGCATCTTTTAAGGATCAAAATTGCCAGTGATATGCTGAATTTGGGATATGGATTATTTCATGACCTCCATGCCAGTGGACATACTGTTGATTTTAAATGGAACAAGATTCCATTAAAGCAAATGGATAAATATAGTCTTGGGGAATGTGGATAGCAAGATATTTTCTAATTTCTATGCTTACTAAAATACACTTTTAGAGTATTACATTGAGTACTGTGAAATTCTTTTGCCTGCTTTTGACTTCAATATGGGATGTTCTGATGTTACATTAACATATTTTTTATTTTGAGGAGATTATGAGATTAAATAATCTTTTGGTTCCTAACTGATTGTCTGGAAGTAGTCTAGAGAGCTTGTTGTCGCTTTTCAGTAGCACTAGGTCTCTGTGACCCCTTTTGGGGTATTCAGGGTAGAGATACTGGAGTGATTCACCATTTTCTTCTTCAGCTCATTTTATGGATGAGAAAATGAGGCAAACGGGGTTAAGTGACTTGCCCAGAGTCACATAGGTAATATATGTCTGAGGCTATATTTGAATTCAGGAAGGTGAGTCTTCTTGACATCATTTCTGGCACTTTACGCATTGTGCCACTTAGCTGCTGAGAAATTTTGTAGGATATATGTTTTGTGTCTTAACATTGTATATAGTAAGTTGTAGAATGTTATTAAAAAAACTTTTAAATAAGGAAATGTTTTTTTTTTGTTTTGTTTTGTTTTTACATTGCTCTGTAACCGTTCTGATATCTTTTAAGTTCTCTTATAGTTGGATTTTGACCATTGAGTATCACAGCCACTGCAGGGGAAAGAAATAGTCCATGGATGCTTTCTAACAAATGAAGAAATTTTAAATTTGAGTCTATAGGCCACATTTGTGGATAATACCAAGTGTAAAAAATAGTAACTCCTAAAAAAGTAATATTTAAATTAAGGATCTCATCTTTCATTACTTAAGAATGATAAGCATTTGCTGTAATTGTGGTCTGAATAACTAAATATAGGATATGTATGTAATGCAGGGAGGAAATACAGGGAAAGGTTGGGTTTTGGAAAAGAGAATTACAATTTATGATAATTTTTTTCCCTTAGAATTTTGGACATGCCTCAGGTTAGAAGAGAATAAAAATAGTTGTAACCTGACTCACTGAATAAGCAACATACTCATTTTGGTACCAGAATAAAAAAAATGAATTTAAATTATTTTACCTATTTTAAAATATTTAAATAAATAAATTAAATAAATAAAAACATTTAATCCGCTTTTGTCTTCACAAGGCAGCATGGTGACTTATTTATATTACATATAATGCATTTATTTCCCTTACTAATTTAACTAAATCGAATAAGACAAAACTTAGTCTGTAAGCATCCTAAATAATTTCAATAGATTTCTGAACACAAGTTAAATGAGAAATTATGCCTATGAGTATTTATATGCGTATGTGTGTGTGTGTGTGTGTGTGTGTGTATGTATGAGGGTGGGGGGGAGAAATCTGAAAAAAAAAATTTTGTGGGAGAAACTCCCATTTTTCCATCTACTAGGATGTTTTCCTTTTGTTCCTCCAAAAGTGTGTCTGTGTGTG
>JAQQSK010005090.1:9976-25702 GCA_028658325.1 Potorous gilbertii
CATGAGCTCTGCTTTGGGAGACAAAGGGATACAATGAAAAAAGAACTAGATTTGGAAAATCAAGTCTCTGATCTTCCATTCACAGGACTGGGGAAGTCCCAATGTCTCTCACTCTCAGGTTCTTAACTTCAGAAATAAGGGGTCTGGACTTTAGCGGTGGGTGGCTTCCACCTCTATATGAGCTACTAGGTAGTGCCACAGTGCACAGAGTGCAGCTGGTCCTGGATCTAGGAAAATGAATCTTCCTGAGTTCAGCTCAGACCTCAGACACTTACTAGCTGGGTGACCCTGGGCAAGTCACTTAACCCTGTTTGCCTCATTTTCCCCTCCTGTCAAATGAGCTGAAGAAGAAAATATCAAACCACGGCAGTACCTTTGCCAAGAAAATTTCCAATGGGGTCATGAAGAGCCTTCTTTGAAGTAAGATACCAGCACCAATCCTCTCTCTTTATACACTGTCATCCCCTGACATTTTCAGGTTTCATATTTTTAGTTTGGGCTATTTACACTTGACCATCAGATAATTTAATGGGAAACTTTTAGAAATTTGAAGGATGATGCATATGTGTAAAGAAAACAAAAAATTTTAGTAACAAATGCATAAATATTGTATATTATTAACCAATTTCATTTACTACCATAAACATGCATACATAAATTTATTATAAATACTTAAATTTTGTTAAAAGTTTCAGTGCATTAAATAATTACAGGCCACACACTCTTTTGGTATGCCTCCTCTTTGTCTCTGCCATTCAGACTCAATCACGTGGTTTTCTCCCGCAATGATCCTTGTGGCTTGTGCCTTTTCCTAGGAAAGGAAATCCTTGAAGCAGTTGCTGTAGCTATACCTGAGGCTGCCAAGCTCCTCCACCTACAGCTTTCCAGGCATGGTGCTAAGAACTTTTCAAATATAAGTGACTTAACAGAGGTTGCAAAGCTAATTAATGACAAAGCCTACAGAACAGAATAGAGTTGTCCTAATTTCAAATCCAGTGTTTCCACGCTACCAGGTTATCTCAGTTTAGCTTTTAAGTCCAGAACTGAGGACTCTTTGTGGTGTAGAGCAAGTCATTGAGGTGGAAAAGGGACTGAATGAAAAATGTGATTCAACAAACATTTATTAAGGACTTCAGAAGTGGTAGGCACGGTGGGAGGCTAGGTACAAAGGTTACTGAGACAAAAATGAATCTGTACTTGCCCTTAAGAAGATTACATTCTGGGGCCCTGGGGGCGGTAGATGGAGAGAAAGGAAGAATGATAAAACACATGCAAATTAAGTCAATACAAGGAATATACAAAGTAGTTGCAATAGAGAAAATGCACCAGATCCCAGAGGGGTGTAGATGGGGGACATCAGGACAGGTGGCACCAGAGCTGTGCTTGGAAGGAAGCTAAGGATTCTACCAGGAAGAAATGAAGAGGAGCTACCTTTGGACCACACAGAGACAGGGGATGGGAAGGACTGGCAGGCCAGTGTGACTAGAAGAGAGAATCCTGGAAGGGAATGGAGTGGGAGTGTGTGAACTTAGCATGGACAGTAATATGAAAGAATGAGAAACGGGAGCTGAATTGTGGAAAACCTGAAATACCAGGTTGAAAAGTTTGTACTTCAAGTTAGGGCTAAGAGGGAACCAAGACTTCTGAGGGAGGTAGGGTCAGATACGTGTTTTCAGAATATTAATTTGGCATCTGGGTGGAAGATACTGAGTGGAATGTATTGGAGACTGGGGAGCCGAGAGACAAGGAGACCAGTTAGGAGGTTGCAGATGAAAAAAGGGTGTGAACTACTACAGAGGCTGTATGAGGAGAGAAAGAAGGGTAGATGAAAGAGATGGAAAGACAGAGGCTGACGTGTAATTAAAGTTTGCAAAACTTTTGTGTACGTTATCTAATTTTAGTCATATAACAATTATGTAAAGTAGTTATGTAAATTTTACAGATGAGGAAACAGAGAGGTTAACTGACTTGCCCAGCATCACACAGCTATTGTTGAGTTACATGCAATTATTCATGACCCTGTTTAGGGTTTTCTTGGCAAGGATAGTGCAGTCGTTTTCCATTTTCTTCTCCAAGTCATTTTACAGATGAGGAAACTGAGGCAAAGAGGATTGAGTGACTTTCAGGGTCACACAGCTAGTTAGTATCTGAGGCCAGATTTAAACCCAAGAAGATGAGTCTTCCTGACTACAGGCCTGGTGCTTGGCTCTATCTACTTTACCATCTAGCTGCCCAGGGTCACAGAGTTAACTGAATGTCAAAGATGGGATTAGAGCCCTCCTCTTCCTGACTTCAAGACCAGCACTTCCCTCATTCCATCTTACAGCCTCTCAAGGTATTGAGGGAGGAGGGAAAAAGGAGATGGGCAGTAGAGGCTACAAGATAGAAAAATAAACATAATGTTGAGATTGTTAAGTTGGGATCCTTGAGTCATCCCAGGGAAGAGATAGTTAACTGGACCAATATAGAGAGATCAATAATTGAAAAAATGTTATTTCTAGGATTAGGGAATATTAGGTGATTTCTGAAAATACAATTTCAATAGGACTAAAATTAGATCACAAAGGTGTTAAGGAGAGAATGGAAATTAAGAAGGAAGTAGGCATTTTCCCTAAATTTAGTCCTGGTTACTAGCACCAGCTCTCCTCACCTCTTTTGGCTTCTGGAACCCCATTTTCTAACCTTTTACCTATGCAAATCCTACTATCCTCCAAGGTCAAACTTGTTCCTCATTAGGAAAGCCTTATAGACCATTGCAGCCCAGTGAACCCAACACTTCTTGTCTGCCTTCCATTTCATAGCTATAGTGAACTACCTTGCAATACTTGTCAATGTTGTTTAACTTGTTCAGGTCTGAGGTCAAAACACCAAAACTACAACCATTGGGCTTGCATTAGGGATATGCCCAAGAAAGAGTAAGTCTCCACTGGCTTTGTCAATTAACAGTTTATATACTGAAAGAAGAAAACAAAAACTTACCTCTTTTCTTTTTTTTACTAAAACTGGAAATATTAAAAAATAAGATTTTCTCCAGCCTAAAACCCTTTCCAGATTTCTACCTATAGGAAAATGGGTAGAAGGTCAAGAGCAAAGATTTAAGTCCTGGGAATGTAATTAAGGGGAATAACCAAACTAATTCCTTGTCTATTTAGGGTCACTGCCTTCAGTGGGGAAAAGAGTGATTGATGCCACCCATGTCCCCTTCTCCATTAAAGGAGCATTTCACAATGTTATCACAACCATAACCACTCAGCCACCACAACAACACCCCCTCCCCCAAGGTAGGCTCTATTATCTTCCTCATTTTGCAGTTGATGGAGTGAGGTAGACAGAAGCTAAATGACTTGGTCAGGGTCATACAATTAGTAAATGTTTGAGGTATATTTAAACTCATTTATTCCTGACCTGTTTCCAGGCCCAGCGCTCTATCCCTGTACCACCTAACTTCAAGGAAGGAATCTGTAATTTTTAGCCAAAGATTAAGTAACTACAGTTCTAGAATATTAACCCCAAGCTGCACGTTAACATATTGTGACCTTTTCCTCAGTCAAGATTCCTTTAATGTTATTTCAAATTGCCTTGGGGTAGGGAAATGTAAGGGAGATCCCATGAAAGGGCTGGAGTAGGAGGAACACAACTCTCAGTTTGGACATTTCTCTAAGCTAGAAATGCTTAGATTTAAAATAATCTTTAAATTATTGTAACTGGCAAACTTGTGCCTATGGTAGTAAGACATTAAGGTATGTGTATGGTATTAAGATATTTTTGTCAACAATACTCATCTTTCACAATCACAAGCATATGTAGTCATATAACAAATATTTTAAAATTATATTTTGAAGAGGCTGGACAATAGACATGAAAATTCCATCCTGTCTTTCATGAAGAGACCACACTTCTCCTTGGGAAGGTATGCATTCCTGATCTCATCTCATCCCATTTTCTTTTCTGCACTGGTCCCACTAACTCTCAACTCTCTAATCATTGATCTCTTCCAGTCTACTGATTTCTTCCTAGGTGCCTCTAAGCCCATCCAGTTCTACTCAATCCTTAGGAAATGATCACTTGATAAAAACATCCCTACTGGCTATCATCCCGTATTTCTTTCCCCTTCTTGGCTAAACTTGAGAAAGTTATCTAAGGCTGGATGTCTCCATTTCCTTCCTCTCCCTCTCTTCTAAACCTTTTGCCATCTGGCTTCTAACCTCACCATTCAACTGTAACTGCTCCCTCCAAACTCAGCAATGATCTTGTAAGAAACAAATCTAATGGCTTTTTCTCAGTTCCCATTAATTTTCCTAACACAAAGGTCTGACCACGTAACCTCCTACTCAATTATCTCCAGTGGCTTCCCATTACCTCCAGGTTCAAATATAAAATCTTACTTGGTACATTAGGCTCTTCAACGAGTCCCCTACTTATCTTCCCAGTTTTCTTCCATGGTCAATAAGCACTTTTTAAGTACCGGTCACAGCACAGAAGTATAAATGATAGTCCATGCCTTTGAGGTCCCAATGTGAAAAGGCAGACAAGAGGCAAACAACTACATACAAATAAGTTACGTACAAGATAAATTGGAGATAATCAAAAGAAGGGAGGAACTAGCATTAAGGGTGATTGAGAAAGCCTTCTTAGAGAAGGTGGGATTTTAGCAGGATTGGAAGGAAAGTGAACTAGCAGGCAGAAATGAGGAAAAAAAATGTTTCAGGTGTGGTGGACATTCCATGAGTTTCCAGAGTCAGGAAATGGAGTCTTGAACTAATAAAAGCCAGAAGGCCAATATCATGGAATTGCAGAGAATATGGTAGGGTGTAAGAAAAGAGGAAAAGTAAGGGTTATGGAAGTCTTTTTTTATTTAAATTTTATTTTTAGTTCACATCCTCTTCCTCCCTCCATCCCTCCCCCACCCTCTGAAGAAGCAAGAAAAACAATATTCATTATACATAAAGTCATGCAAAACATTTCCTCATGCGTACGTTCTGAAAAAAGAAAAAAGAAAGGTAAAAAAAAATGCTTCAATCTGCACTCTAAGTCCATTAGTCTTCTATCTGGAGGTGGATAACATTTTCTATCATGCGTGCTTTGGAGTTGTTGTGGTGGATCATTGTATTAACTAGAGCTGTTAACTTTCACAGTTGATCATCTTTACATTATTGCTGTTACTATGTTCTCCTGGTTCTGTTCATTTCACTTTTTAATCAGTTCATATAGGTCTTTCCGAGTTTTCCTAAAACCATCCCCTTCATCGTTTCGTACTGCACAATAATATTCTACAACATTCATACACCAAAACAGTTCACAGCTGGTAATGGAGGTCTTTAAGTGGATTTTATCCTCTTTATGGAGGATTTTGTCAACAGGCAATCACAACTTTACAAAACTTATGTGATCATTAGGTTAATCACAAGAAAAATGAACATGCATGTGGAACCCAAAGAGTTCACTATCTACACAGAAGTTTGCATATTTATGACAGTAGGTCAAAGAGGAGAAATTGCCACCTAAAGGGGCATAGCATGAGGGTGAAAGGTGAGGTAAAGGTAGGAAAAGAACAAAACCTTTACACTATGAAGATAGGAGGGCCCCAGCTGCACAAGCATTTCCCAGTCTAGTGCAGACTGACTGATGCCTGTCTTGACTCCCAAAACACACAGGGAGTCCAGCTTGGGGTGCAAATAACAAATTAGGTCAGCTGGGGGGGGGGAGGGGTTTTCCTTGATACACTCTGGGCCTCCTGCATACTCTGGGTCGTGTTTCAGGAAAATATGGCAATTCAAAAAGACAAGTTCAAGAGAGCCCCTAATAGCCCTTAACAATTTTATCTTTGGTCTTGGAGGCAAGAGGGAGTCACTGGAGTTGACTAACTACGGGGTAATAAGGTCAAACTTACACTTTAGGAAGATCAATGTGACACAAGAATGGAGGATAGACTATTGCAGTAATTTAGGCATGAGATGAAGAGGGCCTAGTGGTGGCAGTGTCAGAGGGAAAAAGGGCTTATGTATGAGAGATGTTATGATGATAGAAAGGACAGGACTTCGAAATTAACTGGATATGGAGTGTGTGTGCGGGGAGCGGGGTGTGTGTGCATAAGCTTTCGAGAAATGCAAAGCAAAGGGGGAATTGTGTTCGATCAATATAATCAGATTTGATTTTTAGCTAAGGCCTTCTAGGAATTACTAAACTTAATTAAGCTATCTTTTTTATTCGTAAGTTGTCAGAATTTAACTTCCCCACTCTTGTGAGCCCAAGTCCTTGTTTTATTAAGACTTCTCCTTTTTTGTAGGTAAGTTAATTCTTCATTTAGACTCATGAAAACTTACAAAACAGTCCATGATGCTCTCATAGTATATCAATGAGTTATATCATTAATCAGACTCCTGAGCCAATAAGAAAGCTGAACTTTGATCTAATTAGTCACATGGAGTTGAGAACACCTCCAGTTCAAATGTTACAAATCATTCCTATTTCTGTATATGAAAATGCAGTCATACCATGAAAACACATTAACCTCCTGAATATGTACTCTGATTGGTTCCTCTTTTTAAACTATAAGAATGTTATGTATTCTGCCATGGAAGTCTTTGGCTACCAAGGAGCCAATGACTCTGTTTATTGGCAAATGCCAGCTTTGCTAATAAACTAAATGTGCTCAGAATTTTTTTGCCTCCTTTTCTTTTTTGCAGTTTTCTACAGTGACATTTTCTCCTTTCCATATACTGTATTTTGCTGTTCCTCAAACAAGACACTCTATCTCTTGACTCCCTGTCTTTTTGCTTGCTGTCCCTCAGGCCTAGAATACTCTACCTCCTTTCCAGATTCAGTTCAGATTTAAACTTCTGCCTTTCCTCTTTCCTCTCACTACTAGTGCCTTTAGATTACCTTCCATCTACTCTGCAGGTATCTTGTGTAGATATATAGAATATGAATTCATTGAGGGAAGGCACTGTGTTTTTGCATTTCTTTGTAACCTCATTGCTTAGTAAATTGCCTGGCACACGCATAGTAAGAGCTTAATGCTTGTGACTGACATTCAAATTGTACAACACAATGGTCTTTCCATATATGGTTTAGCAAAATCTGCTTTTATAAACTCGGCATACATCTAGACGTTTGGCAACTTATCATGGATCCTCTCTATCATTCCTTCCACCAGGACACAGTCATTATTCCCATTCATCCCTTACATCAGGACCCTGACTGACCCTACAAGTGAGTATACTTCAGTGTTCTCTTCCGGACATACTTTGCAATTCTCTGTACTTTCTTTTGGTGATCTCATTAACTGCCTTGAGTTCAACTATCAACTTCATACATACAAACATTTAGATCTACATGTCCAGTCCTAGTCTCTCTCTCTCTCTCTCTCCTAAGTTCCAACCACATACCACCAACTTCATGTTTACAGGTATCTCAAACTCAGCTTGTCTAAAACAGAACTCAGTTTTCAAAAAAAAAACAAAACCTTTTCTCTTTTCCTAATTTCCCTATATCTGTTGATGATCATCCTTCTAGTTGCTCAGATTGACAACCTTAAGAGTCATTCTAGACTCTCTACTCTATTCTTACCCATCATATCCAATCAGATATCAAGTCTTTTCAATTCTACTCAACATCTCTCACTTACATTGATTTCATTCTCACCACTCACATAGCCCTAATTTAGGCCTTCAACACTTCTCTGCAATAGCCTCCTAATCAGTCTCTCTGCTTCAAGTAATTCTAGTGCTTAGTATTTCAAGTAACTTCCCTTTCCTGACCATTCTCCATCTACTTAGCAAATTGACATTTCTTTTGATTTTTTCAATTAATAAGCATCTATTTTCTCCTCCTCCTCCTCCCAATTTAAAAGAAAAAAAAACTTTCACATAACAAATATGCATAATAAAGAAAAACAAATTACCACACTACCCACGTCCAAAAATGTCTCACTCTGCAGCTTGAATGCATCACCTCGGTGGAAGACAGAAAGTGACATAATTCATCATCAGTCCCCTGGAATCTTGGTTGGTTACTGAATTGATTGAATTCTTAAGTGTTTAAAAGTTGCCTGTCTTTACAATGTTAACAATTATATAAATTGTTCCGGTTCTCACTTCAATCTGTATTAGTGCACCTAAGTCTTCCCAAGGTTCTCTGAAATGGTCCCTTTTGTCATTTCTTCTAGGACATATTTCATTATATGCCATAGGTTTTATACATATATATATATATATATATATATATATATATATGTATATATGTATATATATATATGTATATATGTATATATGTATGTATGTATGTATGTATGTATGTATGTATGTATGTATGTATGTACACACACCATCATTGGCCCAGTTATTCCCCCCTGATGGGAGCCCCTTAGTTTCTTGTTATTCACCACTACCAAAAGGTTCTATGAACACTTTGTACACAGGGGTCCTTCCCCTCTCTCTGACCGCTTTGGGGTACAGGTGTGTGGCCCACAGGGCTAAATCAATGTTCCTAAAGAATGACTGACCGCCTTCCTCACCCTCCTGCCCCCAAAAGGGCGGCCCTGGGTTGTGGCTGTTCACCTCCTTTCTCTCCCCTCCCGGACACCCTCCGCACTCCAAACCCGCCGGCCGCCGGCGCCCCCCTCTCTTTGCGGGGCTTTCTCCAGGGTCCGCCCGCAGCGCGCTCGCTTCCCCCCGCTTCGGCAAGGGTCCATCCGGGCTCGGCTCTAGCCTCCCCGCGACAGGCCGGTAAGGCCCCTCGCAGGCGGGGAAGGACGAAGGCCCCGCGGCAGGCTAGGAAGGGCCGGAAGGCGAGGCAGGGAGGCCGGCAGGGACCGCCCTCAGCGCCCGCAGCCGGAGCTCAAGCGGGAGGGGCTTGGAGGAGTCACAAGGTGGGGACCGGACAGCGGCCTTCAAAAGCCCGACGGCTGCGGCCTTCGACGGCTCCAAGACTCCTCTGTCTCCTTACGTTCCCACGTGCGTCCGTGTACTTGTGGACGCACCCGTGCATGTGGACTTTCGTCTGCACACGCACACGCACACGCGAGGGCCTACAGTTCAATGGAAACACTAGGCGCCCTCGGTCGCACGCCCGGCTACGGCCCCGAAACCATCCCCAGCACCGCGCTATCGACACCGCGGGGCTCCACACTGATCTCCTCCGGGCTCGCCGCCAAGCGGACCCTCTGGGTGTGACTGATTCCCCGATATAGAGAACCTGCAAGCTCCGAGGCCTAGCGCCTTTCCACAGACCCCGCCCCCCCCGCGGCGGGGTACTAGCCCACACCAGGGCCCCACCCCCGCCCGGAAGCCAGGCGGCATTCTCTTGACGCCTGCGCAGACAGCTCGGCCCACCTTAGGGCCTTTTCTGCGCTTGCGCCGCTATGGCTCAAGTCCCGGTCACTATAGCAACGGGAGACTCTCCCGACCTGCCTTCTCTCCGCTTGCGGGCGAGGCCGCGCAGAGGGCTCGGAGTCGGCCGCTTCTTTCAGTCAGCCATGACTCACCGCTTCTCGGGCCTGCTGTGTGACTTTGAGAGTCTGGTAGGAAAGCTCCATTAAGCGCTGTATTATAGCCGGGAGGAAGGAGAAAAGGAAACTGACCGTCGCCCGACCACCTCAGTAGGTACTATAGTTACGGCTCGTGAAACCTAGTGATTTTGTGCCCCGCCTCCCTCGGGATAGGGCAGGGCCTAGGAAGAAATGACCAATCATCAGCCAGAGTGGCTCTAGGGTCACTCTTTGGTCACTCTTCAGGCCGTCAGTTTAGAGGCTGTCCTACCTAGCTGTCCGCAGCGCCCGCACCGAGCCCTTGGCTCCCAAAGACGGCCAGCCCCGAGAGAGCATTAAGAAACTCTATTGAGGCTAGCCTGCCATGGGCCTCCGAACCTTAGAAATACTAACAACTGTTTCATTTATAGAGTCCACTAATGGCATAAAATATTTCGTCAAGAGATGCAGGATCTCATCGGGGGGCACTCTCTCCACCCTTCCTGTGGCATCCCATCTATACTTTCTCATTCTGTGCAGTTCTTGTCTGTGTCCCAATAAAAGTCCTTCCTGATGGCTTTACTGCAATGTGCGAGGGGCCTTTTACTAGATAATTTTAATGTCTTAGGGTTCTTAGATTGTTTTTCATTATGTTTATGCCAGATGCATGGCCAGTCTACTTCTTCTGGTAAGACATGTATCATATTGTTATAAATGTATAATCATTGTGTTAATATGTATGTATCATTATGGAATTATAATCTATTTTAATTCTAAAATTATGTTGATAATACACTCCTTCCTTTAATTCTATTTATAGTCACAAGTATATTTATGTAATTATATGGGAAATAATTGTATATACTTATTAATGTTAAAATTTTATAATTATAATAGCATTATATATTGTGGTTTGTATAATGTATATGTATGTTTGGTAGAGTCTTTTATATTGCTTCCTATGCTTGGACGTTATAGTATTTGTTGTATTTATTTTCCCCTTTAAGAACTACGAAGATAAATAAAAGAAAAAAGAAAAGACAAAAACAAAACAAAAAAAGAACTATGAGGACACAAAAACAAAACTGCTACTCAACCAACAATATGTCATAACATGAGATTTTTATTTCATCTTTTAATTTCCTTTATCATCTTGAACTTGGCACTCATTAATAAACATGAAAATTTTCCCAGACAGAGAACAAAAAAAGACAAGTGAAATTATGTAACTTTATTACATATAGCTGGGTTTTTTTTATAAGTATATTTCAAACTTAAGATGTTATTTCCAATATTGTCTGTCTGGCTTGTCTCTGTCCACTTTTTGAAATTTCTTATGCTTTATCCTGTATATTTAAAAATGATTCATTGACACTTTTTTCTTTGTTTTCTTGCTTTTTAAAAATTAATATGGCTACACTTCTCATTCCCTCCCTTAACTTCCATCTTTCAAAAATAAAAAATAAAAGGCCTTCTTTGTAACAAATAGTATCATGAAACAAACAAGCTAAAAGGATCACATTACCGATGTCTGAAAATTTCTAATTCTGTACCTTTAGGTTACCAACTCTATCGAAAAGGTGGCAAAATGACAGCATCAATTTTCTGCATTCTTGATTAGTTACTGAATGAATCATATATGGTTCTGAAGTCTTTCACAATTTTCTTTAGTGATTGTATAGTATTTTTCTCCTAGTTCTGCTTATTTTAATCTGAATCAATCACACAAGCCACCTCAGGTTTCTCAGAATCCAGTCTTTTTGTCATTTCTCTCATGGCAAATAATACATTCATAATTTGTTAAACAACTATCCAGTTGTTGGGCATGCACTTTATTTCCAGTTCAAGAACACTGTTATGAGGCAAGAAATATTTATTATATGCTTACTATGTGCCAGGCACTGTGGTAGGCTCTAGGGATAGAAAGAAAGGTAAAAAAACCTGTCTCTGCTCCCAAGGATGTCACATTCTAATGGGAGAGGCAAAAACATAAGCAACTATGTACAAACAAGATAGGTAGATACATAGATATGTATGTGTAGGGTATGTGTGTATATATACATATACTTAGTAACTAGAAGGTAATTTCAGAGGGAAGATACTAGTGGGGAGAGGGCAGGAAGAGAAGGAGTTAGAAGGCTAGTTAGAGAAGTTAGGGTTAGATAAATAGACACATGAATCAAATGCCTAGTTGATAACTGAACTTAGAGGAGACGGTAAGGTCACCAAGTGAGATAGGAGAGAAAAGAGAAGAAAGGCCAAGTCAGTGCCTTGGGAGGACATCCACAGTTGATGGGAACCTGAGGAGGTTCAGTTAGACAGGTAGGAGGAAGACCAGGAGAAAAGCATGTTATAAAAGCCTAGAAAACAGCAAACATCCAGGAGAAGAAGGTGATTATCAGTACTACAGTTTGCAGAGATATCAAGAACGAAGACTGAGAAAAGACCGTAAGATTTGGCAATTTCAGGATTCTTGACAATTTTGGAGAGAGCAGTTTAATGGGGTTGGAAGTCAGACTATAGAAAAAGCAGAAGACAGTGAGAGAATAGGAAGTACAGGTCCCTAGTGTAGATGACTTTCTCAAGGAATTTAAAGAGCTATCAGAAGATAGATACTGGCAATGGTCAGATCAAGGGAGGGTTTTCTAAGCTTATTTGGAGGATTCTTAGAGGAGAAGTTAAGGGAGTTACAGGAAGAAATAGACAGCAAAACTATACTAGTAGCGGACCTCAGCCTCCCCTTCTTTCAACTTGATAAATTTAACCTCAAAATTAACAAGTTAAGGATAAGGTAGATATGACAGATCTCTGCAGAAAATTGAATGGGGATAAAAAGGAATATACCTTTTTCTCAGCGGTACATGACACATATATAAAAATTGACCATGTGCTAGGGCATAAAAACCTCACAATCCAGTGCAGAAAGGCAGAGATAGTCAATGCATCCTTCTCAGATCGTAATGCAGTAAAAATTATATGTAATAAAAGGCCATGAAAAGATAAATGAAATATTAATGGAAACTAAATAATCTAAGAATGAGTTAAACAACAAAACATAGAAACAATCAACAATTTCATTCAAGAAAATGGCAATAATGAGACTACCTACCAAATGGTATGGGATACTGCAAAAGCAGTTCTTAGGGGAAGTTTTATATCATTGAATGCCTACCTGAATAAAATAGAGAAAGAGGAGATCAGTGAATTGGCCATGCAGCTGAAAAAACTTGAAAAAGAACAAACTGAAAATCCCCAAGTAAATATCAAATTAGAAATACTAAAAACCAAGGAGAGATTAATAAAATTGAAATTAGGAAAACTATTGAACTAATAAACAAAACTAAAAGTTGGTTTTATGAAAAAATCAGTAAAATTGATAAACTTTTGGTGAATTTTATTAAAAAAAGAAAGAAGAAAACCAAATTACCAATATAAAAAATGAAAAAGGTGAACTCACCTCCAACTAGGAGGAAATTAAAACAATAATTAGAAATTACTTTACCCAACTGTAGGCCCATAAATTTGACAATCTAAATGAGATGGATGATATTGTTAAAAATGTAAATTGCCCAGATTAACAGAAGAGGAAATTGAATACTTAAATAATCCCATCTCAGAAAAAGAAATTGAACAAACCACCAATAAACTCCCTAGGAAAAAAATCTTCAGTGCCAGATGGATTTGCAAGTGAATTCTAGCAAACATTTAAAGAACAATTTATTTTAAGTTTATTTGGAGGAGTCATGAGAGTGTTTGTAGGCCACTGAGAAGCAGCCACTAGATATGGAGAAATTGAAGATTAATGAGAGAATGTGAATAATTGAGGGGACAATCTACTATAGAAGATGTAATGGAATGGGGTCAAGGGATTGGGCTTGGCAAGGAGACTTTATATGAGAGAGGGATTAGGGAAGAGATGATAGGGGTAGACACACCTAAATGATGTAATAGATGAGGAGGAGAAAAGAAGAAGCTGTAGGGGAATGACTTCAATTTTTTAGCTCAGCTGAGAGGGTGAAACAAAGGGATGCCAAGGTGGGCTTAAGGAGGAATGAAAAAGTTTGGAATAACTATTGTGGTGAGTGGGATAGCAAGATGATTAGGGAAGTGTGAAAGGTTACCTTGCTTCAGTGAGGGAGGTTTCAGCTGAGATTATGTAATATAAGTTTGTAGTGTTGGGACAGGTAAAGTCTGAAATGACTAAGGAAGCAGAGGTTCAAGCTTCTGAACCTAGTCATTTCTTAAGCAATGAAAGCCAATTGCACAATACATTGGGATCAGGCCTTTTCAGCTTGTCAACACACCCTGAATACAGGGGGAGAGAGATTTTTATGCATTAAAAGAGAATAATGAAAAGGATATTTACCAGGATAGAAGATTAACTAATCTGATTTCTAATGGAAGGAAAGATTAGGTGCTTTCCAAGTTGGGGTGGGAGAAATAGGCAATTCCCTAAAATCAGAAAAAGAAGTGCCCCACTCTTCCCCAAGTGTCTGTATTCAATCAAAGGAACAAGAGAACAGTAACTGATTGGCCAATATGGAACCAGTTTTCAGATAAGACACATGGGTTATTTGAGATGTATGACTGAGAAAATTTACTTCAGTCTTCAGATCTGTTAGGGTTTCTAGTCAGCATAACCTAGATCCTTAGTTAAGGGTCTCTAAGTAACAGACAGAGGGGATCCAGCTTCCTGACCACCCTGGGCTATGTTCAAATCATACAATAAAGTTTTCTCACAATTCCAATAATTGAATAAAGTTTTCTCACAAGACAGAAATTGGACTAGACCCATCATTGAATAGAAAGGGAGCTGAGCTAGATCCATAATGGAGTCACAAGATGGAGTCAGTGTAGTTAACTCAATTTCTCCACAATTCCCACAATGGACCCAGTTAGTATGATTCTTTGACTTTCTCCATCTCTGTTGAATACAAGAATAGTAGGGGAGTAAGCCAAGGCTAGAACTTTTGAGAAGGCATAATTGGTTGGTTGGTTGTTGTCCTTTGTTTTCGAAGAGAATCAAAATGACATCACCATGATAAATGACACCACCAGTGTGACTCACTGTGGCTGATCAGACCAATATAAGCTTGGAGTGCTCTACCACAAGTTGGGCACAGATAGTCCGTATGAGTATCACCACATGGGGGTAAGGGCATCACAACTCTAACCATAAGAGAGTCATTCCTGTACTTCAGAGATGGCAGGAAGAGCTTCTCTAAGCATCCAGAATCTCCCCTTTAGTATACACATGGAGTTCTAGATCAGCAGCCACTTAAGAGGTTTTTCATCACCCCTCAGTACGAACCCCTAAGGGGATTTGTTCTGTGAAGTTCAGATTCAGTCAAAGGACCGCACTTGAGGACCTAGAGAGCCACCCCTGCCCTAATTTATTATGTTCCACAGACAGCAGTCAGAGGATATCTGCACATGCTTCAAAGAGGGTGGCACAGGGAGAAGGAAACTTTCCTTGCATATGACTGGAAACAGGCCAACTCCAGGCTTCCACACTTGGTTTGGTATACTTACTAAGCAAGTCGGGAAAGGCTTGATTATCTATTTTTCTTTGTCACAAGTTTGTTTCATTAGAGAGAAGGTAATGACTGTAGTGTTAAAAACGAAAGTCATCAATGAAAAACAATTTTTTTTAATATTAAAAACAAACAAAGGTGTCATGACAGCTAGGTGGTTCAGAGAATAGAGGGTCAGGACTAGAATCAGGAAGACTTATCTTCCTGAGTTCAAATACAGCCTCCGACACTTACTAGCTATGACATTGGGCAAGCTATGACACTGGGCACTGAGGCATTGTTTGCTTCAGTTTCCTCATCTGTAAAATGAGCTGGAAAAGGAAAAAGATACCACTTCAGTATCTTTTGCCAAGAAAACCCCAAAATGGGGTCATGAAGATTCAGAAACGACTGAAATAGTTCAACCACAACAATCACAAAATCATTGCATACGACATTAAAGGTGCCTCTAAAATTCTGTGAATACGTATTCAGTATATTAAAAAAAATTGCTGAATATCAAAAAAGGAAAATAAATTAAGTGAGATTAAAAAGGCCAATCCAGGACATGTCTGATCAGAAGAGAAGGTGGGCTGGAATGGGCATATCAGTAGCCTTAAAGCAAGGGATAATTCAGGGACAGCCTGAATGATGCAATGCTTACAAAATATTCAACTACTTAGAAAGTCTCCAGCACCATGGAAGACACAGTGGAAAGAATGCTGCTGCCTTTGGAGTCAGACAACC
>JAQQSK010005091.1:0-18559 GCA_028658325.1 Potorous gilbertii
AAAAAAAAAAGGTTAAAGGAATTGGAATATGATATTCCTTAAGGCAAGGGAGCTGGAACTACATTCAATGATCAATTACCCAGCAAAGTAGAGTGCAATATTTCAAGCAAATAGGTAGATGTTAAATGAAATAAAGGATTTCAGGACCTTCCTGATGAAAAACAAAAGCTCAATAGAAAAGTCAGTCTTCAAGCACAAGTCTCAAGAGAGTAAAAAAAAAGTAAAGGGGGGAAAACTTGTTATTAAATATGGGCAAATTATAAGGGAAGATGATAGTTGCCAACCTTGAGAATTGTATATTTATCATGATATATGAAAGGGATATACATAGATCGAGGGAGGGGCTATAAAGCAAATGATGTGATGATAAAAATATAATTTAACGGTGCAAAGGAATTGCAATGGGAGATGTGAACAGGAGGCAGAAAATCATAAATTGCATCACAGGAAGAGGCACAAAATATATCACAGTAGAGGGAAAGAGGAGAGTGAGATGAACATTATTTGAGAGTTACTATCATCTGATTTGTCTCAAGGAGGGAGCAACAAACTCAGTTAAGTATAGAAATCTAGCTATCTCTATAGGCAATAGGAGGAGAAGGGGGAAAGAAAAGAGAGGCGATGCTAAAAGGGAGGGAAGAAGCAGTAAGGGAAATGGTGAGAAAAAGGGAGGAGGGCTGTAGGAAGACTGGAAGACTGAGAGAGATGGTGGTCAAAAGTTAAAACTGTTGTGAAGGAGAAGGGAAACAGGAGAAATAAATGCACAAGTGGGGGAAAGAGGTTGGAAGGAAAGATTCAAATAGTAATCATAACTATGAATGTACATGGGATGAACTCTTCAATGAAATGTAGATGGATAGCAGAATGGATTTAAAACCAAAATCCAACAATATGTTGTTTACAAGAAACATATCTGAAATGTGGGGATGCACACAGCGTAATGGCAAAAGCTTGGAGCAAAGTAATTTGTGCTTCAACTGATGTAAAAAAAGGCAGTGGTAGCAGTACTAGTTTCAGACAAAACAAAAGCAGAAATGAATCTAGTCGAAAGAGATAAGGAAGGAAACTGTATCCTGCTAGAAGGCAGCATAGACAACAAAGCAATCTCATTAGTAAACATGTGTGCTCCAAGTGATATAGCATTCAGATGCTTAGAGGAGAAGTTAAAGGAGGTACAGAAGAGCAAAACTATACTAGTGGAGGACATAAATCTCCCCCTTCTCTGAACTTGATAAATCTAACATCAAAATAAACAAAGCAGAAATTAAAGAGGTGAATAAAACTCGGGATAAAGTAGAAATGATGTATCTCTGGAGAAAATTGAATGAGGATTTTCTTAGTAGTACATGGCACATATACAAAAATTGATTAGGGCATAAAAACTTATACAAAAATGTATTAGGGCATAAAAACTTCATAATCCAGTGCAGAAAGACAGAGGTAATCAATGCATCCTTCCCATATCATAATGCAATAACAGTTACATGTAACAAAAGCCAAGGAATGATCACCAAAAATTAATTGGAAACTAAATAATCTAATCCTCAAGAATTTGTGGGTTAAACAACAAATCATAGAAACAATCAACAACTTCATTCAAGAGAATGCCAATAATGAGACAACCTGCAAAATCGTATGGGATACTGCAAAAGCAGTTCTTAGGGGAAGTTTTATTGGGCATGCAGCTGAGAAAACTCAAAAAAACCCCAACAAATTGAAAATCCTTAAGTACCAAATTAGAAATACTAAAAACCAAAGGAGAGATTATAAAATTAAAATTAAGAAAACTATTGAACTAATAAATAAAACAAGTAGCTTGTTTTATGAAACAAACCAATAAAATTGACAAACCTTTGATCAATTTCATTAAAAAAAAAGAAGAAAATCAAGTTGCCAACACCAATAATGAAAAGGGTGAACTATCCTCCAATGAGGAGGAAATCAATACAATAATTAGAAATTACTTTGCCTAATTTTATACTCGTAAATTATATGATCTAAGTGAGGTGGATGATTATTTTAAAAAATATATAAATTGCCCAGCTTAACAGAAGAGGAAATTAAATACTTAAATTACCCCATCTTAGAATAAGAAATTGAACAAGCCATCAATGATCTCCCTAGGAAAATCTCTCCAGGAAAAGATGGATTTACAAGTGAATTCTATCAAAATGTTTGAAGAACAGTTAATTCCAATACTACATAGGCAATTTTGTAAAATTGAGAAAGAAGGAGTCCTACCAAATTCTATGATACAAATATGATTCTGAAGCTTAAATCAGGAAGAGGCAAAACATAGAAAGAAAATTATAGACCAATTTCTATAACGAATATAGATGCAAAAATTTTAAATAAGATTTTAGCCAAAAGAATACAGCAGCTTATCATGAGAATAATGTAGTGTAATCAGTTAGGATTTATATCAGGAATTCAAAGTTGGTTCAATATTAGGAAAACTATTAGTGTTTTTGATCATATCAACAACAAAACTAACAAAAACCACATGATTATCTCAATAGATGAAGAAAAAGCTTTTGACAAAATACAACATCAATTTTTTTGAAAACACTGGAGAACATAGGAATAAATGGAACTTTCTATAAAACAATAAGCAGAATCTACCTAAATTCTTCAGCAAGCATTATATGCAATGGGGATAAGTTAGATGTATTTCCAATAATATCAGGGGTAAAGCCAAGGTGCCCATTATCACCACTGTTATTCAGTATTGTATTGGAAAGGTTAGTTGCAGCAGTAAGAGTTGAAAAATTAATTGAAGGAATTAGAAAAGCAAAGAAGAAACTAAGTTTCCACTCTTTGCAGATGAAATGATAATATACTTAGAAAATACCAAAGAATCAAATAAAAAACACTACTTGAAAAAAAAACCACTTTGACAAAGTTGGAGGTTTCAAAATAAACCCACATAAATCATCCACATTTTTATATATTGTTAACAAAGTCCAATGGCAAGAGATAGAAAGAGAAATTTCATTTAAACCTAAGGTAGACACTAAAAAAAATCTGCCAATCTACCTACCAAAACAAACCCAGAGACTATGTGAACACAATTACAAAACACTTTTCACACAAATAAAGTCAGATCAACAGCAACATTAGTTGCTCATGAGTAGGCTGGGACAATATAGTTAAAATGGCAATTCTACCTAAATTAATTTACATTCTCTGTACCAATCAAACTACCAAATAGTTTTTTCTAGAGCTTGAAAAAATAATTTCAAAATTCATCTAGAAGAATAAAAGTTCCAGAATATCAAGGGAACTACTGAAAAGACAGGATAGAGAAGGTGACCTAGCCCTACCAGAATTCAAATTGTATTATAAAACAGCAATTACCAAACCATATGGTTCTGACTAAGAAAAAGAGGGGTAGTCCAGTGGAATAAGTTAGGTACTCAAGACACAGTAGTCAATGAATATAACAATCTACTGTTTGATAAAACAAGGACCCTAGTTTCTGGGATAAGAATTCATTTTTAACAAAAATTACTGAAAAAACTGGATTAGAATGTGGCAGAAACTTGGCTTATACCAATGCCTGACACTGTACACAAGAATAAAGTCCAAATTTATAAAGTCCAAACATGATATGTGTATAAATATAGATAATCTAAACAAATTAGTGGAGAAATGAATAGGGTATTTGTCAGATTTATGTAGAGTGGAGAAATTTTCAACTAAATAAGTGAAAGAAAACATTATGAAGGGTAAAATAAATATTTTTGATTACACAAAATTGAAAAGTTTTTTCCACAAACAAACCCCATAAAACCAGGATTAGGAGGGAAGCAGAGAACTGGCAAAGAATTTTTACTGCTAATGTCTGTGATAAAGGCTTCATTTCTAAAATATATAGAGAATTGAGTCAAATGTACAAAAATACAAATCATTCCCCAATTGATAAATAGTGAAAGGATATGAACAGGCAGTTTTCAGAGGAAAAAATTAAAGCTACCTGTAGCCATATGAAAAAGTACTATAAATCACTATTGATTAGAGAGATGCAAATCAAAATAACTCTGAGGTACCACATCATATCTGTTAGATTGGGTAACATGATAAAACAGGAAGATGGTAAGTGCTGAAGAAGATGTGAGAGAGTTGGAACGCATTCATTTTTAGTGGAGCTATCAGCTCTGGCAAGCAATTTATAATTATGCCCATAGGGCTACAAAAATGTGCATACCCTTTGACCCAGCAATATCCCTTCTAGGACTGTATCCAACATTATTACAAAAACAGGAAAGGTTCCCACATGTGCAAAAATATTTATAGCAGGTCTCTTTGTTTGTGGTGACCAAAAACTGGAAATCAAGCAGATACTCGTCAACTGGGGAATGGCTGAACAAGTTGTGATGTATGAATGCAATGGAATACCATTGTGCTATAAGAAATGATGAACAAGATGACTTCAGAGAGACCTGGAAAGACTTATATGAAATGATGCTGAGTGAAAATAAGAGAACCAGGAGAACTTTGTACACCGCAACAACTTCAATGTGAAAGGAATTTTTCTGATAGATTTAATACTTCATAGTAATGCAAGGACCTGAAAAATTCCCAGTGAACTTTTGAGACAAAACACCTTCCATATCTAGAGAAAGAATTATGGAGATGGACCTTATAATGAAGCAGAACATTTTCTTTTGTGTGTTATGTCTTGTTTTCTTTTATGGTTTCACCCATTCATTTTAATTCTTCTATTCAACTTGACTACTGTGAAATTTTATTTAATAAGAATATTTGTGTAGAACTTGTATAAGATTATAAGTCATCTTGGGGAGGGAGTGCAGAAAGAGGGAGGAAGGAGGGGGAGGGAGGGAATTTATGGTATATGGAAGTGATAGTATAACATTGAGAACAAATAAAATAATTATTTCAAAAAATCCTTTTTGAGCTCTTGAATGACCTGAGATTAATTCATTTTGGTGGGAGGCTTTGGATGTAGGAGTCTTGACTTTGTTGTCTTCTTCTGAGTGTGTGTTTTGATCTTCCTTATCGCCAAAAGTTTTGATAGTATTTTTTTCACTTTTTGTACATTTTGCCAGCCTAGTACTTTTACTTTTGAGTCTTTGTTAAAGTAGGGCTCTGCTTCCTAGGTGAAGGATGCACTGTTCCAAACTTGAGGCATTTGTCTAGCTGTTTTCAGAGATACTACTAGAGATATATGTTTTCAATTCTACCTAGGTAATATGATCTAAGGGGATGTGTTTTCTATTTTCTTGGCCTGTGCTCTGGTATGTGAGTGACTACAAGCACTCTTTTCTTTCCTGAAACTGTGAGTAGGGTCCCCTGTGCATTGCTGTTGAAGTCTCTGTTATGCTCCTCCTTTCCTTGGCACTGCCACCCATGACTGCAACCCATATTGACACAACAAAGCAAACTTGGTGCTAGCAAAAATCTTTTGCAATATCCTTCTGACCACTTCTTTGATACCCTTCCTGTCTGTGAGCTAAGAACTTCAAAATCAACTGCTACTACTGATTCAGTCATGTCCAGGGCCTACTCCTGGTTTGCTGTGATTGTAGCTATGCTGGCACAGCCTGAACTGGACTGTGCTCCTCTTTCACTCTGATTTAACAGACATTTCCTGCTGATCTTCCCAGATGTCTTAGATTGGAAATTTGTTTCACTCCATCTTTTTTTTTGCTCTAGAATTTGTTTTGAGTCTTTTTAGAGTCTTTTTTTAAAAAGGCATTTGCAGGAGTTTGGCAGTGAGTTCAATAAAAACACTGAGAAAACTCTGACAAGCCATGTGTCAAAATTATTATCTATATGTACATCCCTGGAAAGTATACTGTCAAGGTAAAGAAACTTACCTACAGCCTTAAAAGTTTCTCAGTTTTCTTTAACCGATGATTGCACATATGAATGGTACAGTGCTGGCAGGTGGAGAACTTCTGTTTCATTGATGTGAATTGTCAGGCCAAGATTAGTACAAGCAGGAGAGAATTGATTCACATTCCATTGAATCTCAGTGTCAGAGGCTGCATTGAAGGAACACTTATCTGCAAGCAAAACAATCATGTAGCAGCTCTCTCTCCCTTTTAGTTTTGGCTTGTAACTTTTTTATTTCTTTTCATGCAGACTATTTTTAATGTTTATTTATTTTAAGTTTTCAACGTTTACTTTCACAAAATTTTGGGTTCCAAATTTTCTCCCCATTTCTCCCCTCCCCTACCCCAAAACACCAAGTATTCTTATTACCCCTTCCATCAATCTGCCCTCCCTTCTAATACCCATCCCTTCCATTACTCCCATCTTCTCTCTTGTCTTGCAGGGCAAGATAAATTTCTATACCCCTTACCAGTATTTCTTATTTTCCAATTGTACACAAAAATAATTCTCAACATTTGTTCCTAAAACTTTGAGTTCCAGCTTCTCTTCCTTCCTCCCTTGCCACTCATCTCCACTGAGAAGGCAAGCAATTCAATATAGGCTATATAGGTGTAGTTTTTAAAATCACTTCCATAACAGTCATGTTGTATAAGGCTAACTATATTTCCTTTCATCCTATCCTACCCCCCATTTCTTCTATTCTCTCTTTTGACCTTATCCTTTTCTGACTGTTCACTTCTAATTGTTTCCTCCTACCATTTCACATCCCTTCCACCATCCCCCCACCCTGCATATCCCCTTCTTTCCTGCAGTGTAAGATAGACTTTCGTACCAAGTTGAGTGCGCACGTTATTCAGCCCTTCTTATTCAACTCAACCTGTTCTCTCTGTCTATATATACATATGTGTATGTGTGTCTGTATAATCTCTCCAACTATCCAAATACTGAGAAAAGTTTCAAGTCACAAATATTATCTTTCCATGTAGGAAGGTAAACAGCTCACCTTTAGAAAGTCCCTTATGATTTTTTTTTCCTGTTTACCTTTTCATGCTTCTCTTGATTCTTGTGTTTGAAAGTCAAATTTTCTACTCAGCTCTGACCTTTTCATCAAGAACATTTCAAAGTCCTCTATTCCGTTGAATGACTATTTTTTCCCCTGAAGTATTATACTCAGTTTTGCTGCATAGTTGATTCTTGGTTTCAATTCTAGTTCCTTTGACTTCCAGAATATCATATTCCACACCCTTCCATCCTTTATTGTAGAAGCTGCTAGATCTTGTGTTATCCTGATTCTATTTCCATAATATTTGAATTGTTTCTTTTTAGCTTCTTGCAATATTTTCTCCTTGACCTGGGAACTCTGGAATTTGGCTATAGCATTCCTGGGAGTTTCTCTCTTTGGATCTTGTTCATGGGGTTGTCAGTAGATTCTTTCAATATCTATTTTGCCCTATAGCTCTAGAATATCAGGGCAGTTTTCCTTGATAATTTCTTGAAAGATAATGTCTAGGCTCTTCTTTTGATCATGATTTTCAGGTAGTCCCATAATATTTAAATTGTCTCTCCTGGATAAATTTTCCAGGTCAGATGTATTTCCAATAAGATATTTCACATTATCCTTCATCTTTTCATTCTTTTGGTTTTGTTTTGTAATTTCTTTGTTTCTCTGCTATCTTGACTCTACCGACTTGCAACTTTTTCAAGTTTAATATTTTATATAGAAACATATCCAAGGATTCAGATTCTCCCAGAATTGGGTGGCAATCTGTGGTGTTCTTAGCACAGAAGTTATCTCTCTATTGATGAAAACTTGTAGTGAATCACAGAAATGTTTTATTTTCTTGCAATTCTACAGCATTCTAGGAATGGACTAATCTGCAATATGTCTTTTCCTCAGATTTATCATTTAAACCACTCACTGAACTAAGACACAGACATTATGAACACTTTCTCATCACATCAACATTTTGACTATTCCATTATGCAAAGTCCCTATTAAACAATGTGTTTGGATTTATAAATATTCTGATTTGTATAATGATAGCATATGTGCACATCTTACCTACCCTGTTGGGTTTTAAACTTCTAGTAGTGGGCATAGTTTTATCTTTTTTTATTATTTCCAATGCTTAGCATATATTATTCAGGCATACTAAGTTTATAATCAGTTTTGAATTAATGAATTAATAAAGATACAAATTAAGTTTTTCTCATGGAAAATCCTGAAAAGTGATTAGGGCCAGGCTGTTTTGAGAAAGAAAATTTTGATTGGAGATATAAAGGCATATTTAACTTAGGATATGAAATTTCTTATTTTTTTAATCACTGTACTAGAGTTTGTCTCCTCAATTTTGATTAATATATAATATCAGGACATAGCAAGATGGAGCACAAAGGACCTCTCTGGGGGAAGGCAATATTTTCTTCTCTGAAAGGTCAGATTTTAAGTAGACAGGAAAGAAGGGAGTGGGGTAATACTCAAAGTTTCTTCTAGATTTTCACAATACATAGGGGTTTCAATTCTCAGATTTTACCTAGAAGCCAAAATATTTATTTTCTCATTCTGTGTCCATCCAAACTCTGTGTTTGGGTTATATTGAAGGCTTATCTAAATATAATACAAATAGCCCTTTTCCCTTTTAAAGGAGCCCATTCAGATGTATTTTCTTCAATCACATAGAATGTTAGGATTGCCAGTGTTTCCCAGTCCTATCAAAGGTTAGCTGCATCCAAGAGTGTTCATCTTTACTCTCCTTAGAAAGGGCCATGTCTCAGTTACCTTATTGTATTCTACTCTACTCTTCACTCTGACCCACTTCTTGAACTCCCTAATGCTCTCATTTCTTATCTGCTTAGAGCAGGCTCTCATTTCTTTTTGAGCAACTTGATTTCTCTTGCTCCTGAGAAATGGAGGTAAGGTAATATAATGGAAAGGATTGAATTCTTCTCCTATTTAGTTAGTTTTTAACTTGTGACTTTGGGCATGTCACTTTCCACAAAATGAAAAAAAATGGACTTAGGTGATCTTAAGTTCCCTTACAGTTCTAAATATTAGACTTTTATTAGTTGAACTCATTGTCTTTGGGATATTTGTTTTGTATTGGTGCTCAGTCCTCTCTACTCAGAATATCACAATATAAATAATCAACAATGCCCCAATAAAAAGCGTGTCTTTTTATAGCTCTCTGCTGCCCCAGTTGTTTCAGAGTTGCTATTACTTTCTGCTGATTAGAGCCAATATTACAAAATAGAGTTCTGTCATATTGCTGTGCCAAGAAAGAGAAATATCTACTCCTAAGATTTCAAAATGACTGACTTTCTAAGTCAAATTACTGTAAATGTCTGATGAGTAAGATAATTATTCATCAAATTCTTGGCTAACTGTGGTTGAAAATAAACTTGAGGCACTAATATTCCTCATACTATTATGATGTTACCCCATTGTTTCTCTATATGACAATAAATATGGCCAGCCAAGGATCTTCCCTACCAACTAATAATGGTAGATACTATAGTGACTCTTATCTCTGATACCTAATGAAAATAGATAAGACTAATATACTCGTACCTCTAACAGGATTACAGTCCTAACTGGAGTAGGGCAGTCTGAGTTTTGGTCTGAGAATCAAATTTAAAGGACACTAATAGCACTTGGGAGGTCGCCAGGTGGTGAAGTGGATAGAGTACCGGGCATACAGTTAGAAAAAAACTGATGTTCCTGAGATGAAATCTGACCTCAGTCACTTATTGGCTGTGTGATACTGAGCAAATCATTTAACTTTGTTTGCCTCAGTTTTCTCATCTGTAAAATGACTGAAGGAAATGCCAAACCACTCCAGTATCTCTGCCAAGAAAACCCCAAATAGGGTCATGAAGAATCTGACAGGACTGAAATGACTGAAAAAGCAATTACAGCCCTTGCCTAATTCTCTATCAAAGAAATGACAGAGTTGATAATCTTTTTAAGAATAATTGTGGAAAGTGGAACTGTATCAGATTGTGACTCAAAAAAATCTACTTCCTCTGCTCACACTATTCTATCTCTCTTTGGAAGGTGGGGCTCAAAGTGGAAGGGTTGTATCCTAAGCCCTTCCAAGATTGAAGCAAGTAATCTATAGTCTCTATCTCCTGTTCCGTTGGTGAAAATTCTGTCACTACCCACAACTGAAGGGATGCATCTTGTCCCTTGTATGAAATGTAAAATTTCCAGTTAGTACTGGGATATGTTTACATGATGACAGAAAACTTGTCCTGGTTGACTGAACCCATACTCACAAAATATGCGATTTTGATTAAGAATTCAATCCCTAATTATAGTTATGTAAAATATATGTTTATTTCTTTTCAAATTTTTGTTCATTTTTAAAGTATGATTTTTAAGATTCAGGTCATATATTTCATTTCATTATATTTGATATCAATTTTGGTATATACCAGATCAGTTAGCATTTATTATGACACATATCATACCGCTTTCAATTTTTCTTAGCAATTTTTGTCAAATAGAAAGTCCTCTTTAATTTTAATTTATATATAATATATATGTGTGTGAACATGACATCATAATGCACAGTCAAGCAAAACCAATGTCCATATTTTGTCCACATTTTGTCCAATTGGCACCTCACTATACAATTTTATTTGAAAGTTGCATCATAGGTATTCTGGAAGAGTAGTTGATATGGCATCATTCAGAGTTCTCAAATCTTTCAAAATTTCTGTTCTTTAAAGAGTTGTTGTGCAAATTATTCTCCTGGTCCTGCTCACTTCACTTTGTATGAGTTTAAACTATTTTTCTACAATTCTTTAAAAACATTCTATTCCTTATTTATTATTGTACAACAGTGTTCCATTATATTAACACACCATAATTCCTTCAACCATTTCTCAATTGATGGGCACCCCTTCAGTTTCTACTTCTTTACCACAAGAAAAAGAACTGCCATAAATATTTTCATACATAGGTCCTTTCAGTTTTGGGAAAAAAAACACACACAGAGGAAAAGTCCTATGAGTGATATTGTTGTGATAAAAGATGTACACAATTTAGTAACTCCTTGGGTGTACTTCTAAGTTGCTTTCCAGAATGGCTGGATCAATTCATAACTCACCAACAGTTTATTAATTTTCCAATTTACATGGAACCCCTCCAATGCTTATTTTTACTTTTTGCGCCAGCTTTGTTAATCTGATTGTTGAGTGAATTGGAGAGTTATTTTAGCTTGCATTTCTCTAATCATTAGTGATTTTGAATACTTTTATATGACAATTGATACCATCAATATCTTCATTGTTTGTACTTATTCTCTGAACTTTTATCATTCAGAGAATGTTCCTCTTTCCTTATAAATTTGGATCCATTTTTGTATAAATCTTGGTAATGGAACCATTATCATAAAATATTTTTGCAAAACAATTATCTTCTAATTATAGCTATGATGCCTTTGCTAATATCATTATCCCTTCATTCCTATACAGTGTGACAACTAATATTTGTTATATGCTACTATATTTCAAACACTACTCTAGGGATACAAAAAAGAAAAAAAAAACAAAGACAGCCCCTGTCCTCAAGTAACTTACATTAGAATGGAGGAAGACAGAGATTGAAAGAGGAGTTAAAAAGGTTTGGGGGGAAAAGCAGTTCCCATGTGTTCATGATTACCAACTCTGGACAATGAGAGATGGTTGGTCTGAAACCTTCCCCCAAAAGAGGTGGCTTCTGAAAAGAATCCACCAAAGGAAGACAAATCTTTCCAGAGTGGAGTCACCTGATGCATGGTAGTTAAGTAAATAGAATAAGATACAATTAATTTCTGTCCCTTCCCCAAACAATGGTTCTTGGGAAGAACTCACAAAGGGGAAGTTTCTTACAGAAGCAGAGTCAAATAATAGGGGGTGAAACATGGTAAAATTACTAATCTTTGATTATTTCCTTTGATGTTTTATTCCTTTTTTCTTACAAGTTGATTTTATTGTTGCTGCTGTTTTGGTCCAGTTCTAAAAAATCTCACTTTAGACATTTAAGGACAGAGTAACAAATCTATTGAGCAGCTAAGTAGTACAGTTGAAGCAGTGGACAGAGCACTAGGTCTGGAATTCAGGAAGGCGTATGTTCAAATTCAGTCTCAGACAACTTATCAGCTGTGTGAACTCAGATAAGTCATTGAAACCTGCTTGCCTTAGTTTCCTCATCTGTAAAAGGAGATGGAGAAGGAAATAGGAAACCAGTACAATATTTTTTGTCAGGAAAACTCTAAGAGGGATCTCAATGAGTTGGATGGCACTTTACAATAACAAGCTAAAAATGTAAATCCTGTTGAATAGTATTTTCATTTTTAAGATGAAATCCCATACTCACATCATTAGTTCTTCATTTCATGAAGAACATTTTAAAATTTTATTTATGTAGACCATGAGCATAATTTGATAATTTCAAGATATTTTATGTACTTTGTAGTTATTTGAATGATTTGAAAAGAAATTTCTATGGTATTTTGTTATTGCTATGTAGAAATATCATTTGGGGAAGTTTAATGTATATACTGAAAGCTGATAATCTCTCAATTTTTTTCTTTCCTAATTATCCATGATTTCCAAAGTAAACAAACACATTCTTACCAAATAGGAATAGTTGATCTCCTCTGCCTGTCTCCATGTCCTTTACTTTTCATATGTCATTGCTATTGCTAACATTTCCAGAATTATATCAATTAACCACATTTGTGTTTTTATTGGAAAAGTCTCTATTCTTTCTTCATTGTATTTAATCCAGCTAGAGAAAGCTAAGTGGTTCAATGGATAGAGCATGGACTTGGAATTAGGAAGACTCATCTTCATGAGCTCAAATCTTGCCTCTGACAGTTACTATCTGTGTTACCTGGGCAAGTCACTTAACCTTGTTTGCCTCAGTTTCTCATCTATGAAAACGATTTGAAGAAGGAAACGGCAAACCACTCTAGTATATTTAGCAATATAATAATCCTAGGATAGGATAACAAAGAGTGGGACATAACTGAATAACAACATTAAATCCAGGCTCTTGGTTTTAGATTCTTAGTTTTTAGAATATAAAAGAACAAAATATGGCAAACATATAAAAACATCTGTGATCTATGTTTTTAATTTATAGAAATTTTTAGCATAAAGGTTGTCCTTTGTCAAAATCTTTTTTTTATTCATTGAGATAATCATATGGTTTGATTTGTTTTGTTTTTTTAAAATATGAATGATCATGGTGAAAGTTTTCCTTTTAATATCCTATCCTATATTGCTGGTATAAAATCATTGTAACAGAAAATTTTTGTGAAAATTGCTATAATTTAAAACTTTTGAAATAATATGCCTTACAGATTTTGTTTTACTAATTTTCCTTCCCTTTGATCTTCTTTTCTTCAGGTATTAAAGCCATATTGTTTTTTCTCATGAAAATTTTGACAGAACATATTCTTTCTCAGTTTTACAAGAATATTTTCATATGTATATTAATTGTCCTTTTAAAATTTAAAACAATTTTCTTGTGTCATCAAGATTAGGTCTTCCCCCACCCCTTTCCCTTCCTCCCTTCCCCAGCCAAGAAGATGCCATGGTGGAGAGTGCACCGAGCCTGAACAGGCAGACATCAAGGGGCTGTGCCAGAAGGTGTTCTCCAAAATGGCCATGTACCTGATGGGCGAGTCGACAGCCACCAGTGAAGACTATAAACTTCCGGAAAATTTGAACAAGTTGACTAGCTTGAAGTATGTAGAAAAGAAAGATATTGCAGTAAACGTAAGTAGAAGCCTAAAGGATTTAAATGAGAAATATGCAGCACTTCAGCCTTATTTGGATCAGACAATTGAGGAACAAGTAACAGCTCTTGAGCAGGCAGCTTACAAGTTGGATGCATATTCAAAGAAACTAGAAGCAAAGTACAAGGAGTTAGACGATGGAAGATGGAAGACTGAAGACTTCTTTATTGCAAAGACTTCGCAAGAATGTTTTCCAAGAGCTGAAATAAGTGGGATGAAACTTATCATGATGCTTTAGTTCCTAAAAGGAAGTGATGCTGCGGATCCAAGGAGAACTCTACCCCCTACCTCTGGTTGGATGTGTAACTCTGGCCACCCCAGATGTTTTCCTAAACTTGGACCCCCTGGAACCTCATTTTATCCTGCGCTTTGTCGTGTGCCCTGGACCAAGGCTCAGAAATCGGGATCAACCCCATCTAGAGCAGACACAGATGAGAGGCTCGTGTCTCCTTGTTTCCTCCCTTTTTCCTTCTTTCCTCTTCCCTCCATCCCCACCCCTTTCATAACCTGTTCTTGATTTTAAATAATAAATGTTGCCCCGTGGAAAAAGAAAATTAGATTTACCCCCTACCAAACTTTGATAGTTCCTTTTACGAGATATAATTGTTTAAGATTTTTAATTATTCTCTACAAATTGGTCGATAAATCTTTTTTTTTTAATTCTTAGTTTTGTTGGTTTGTGGCTATATTGTAGGTTATAAAAATGTTTTATTTAATTTCCTCTACACTTGTGGAATTTCATCTTATTCTTTTTATTCTATTTATTTTTCTTCCATCTTTTTGCCTAGCTTTACTAAAGGCTTGTTAGTTTTGTAGGTGATTTCATAAAACATGTAATTTTATTTAGTTTAGTTTCATCAGTTTGATTTAGCTTTGTTTAAATGTTCCATAGTCTTTTTAGTTTCCAGCTTATCTATTTCTTCTCAGTTTTTCAAATTTACTTTTTTTCTTATTCTTTTTGTTTATGACTTTCTAAATTTAACATTAGTTTGATGAATTGATTTTTTTTTTCAATTTTGTTACAGTATGTTTTAGGGGCATTCTCCCACACTCCCTGAGAACTACTTCAGATGATTTTTAAAGGCATTAATTTTTACAGTCATTAATTGCTTACTGAATAAAACCAGAGAACCAAGTTTTTTGGATAAAACAAAACTATTTGGGGAAAAATTACTGAGAAAATTGAAAAACAGTTTGGCAGAAACTAGGAACAAACAAATGTCTCACACCATATATTATATGAAGTTAAACTGGGCATGTGATTTAGATATAATGGGTGAAACCATAAGTAAATTAGGTGCACATAGCATAGTTTATCTGTTAGTACTAAGAATAGGGGAAGAACTGATAATCAAACAAGAGATAGAATGCATTATGAGATATAAAATGGGTAATGTTGGTTATATTAAATTTACAATGTTTTGCACAAACAAAAACAATACAACTAAGTTCAGAAGAAAAGCAGAAAGCTACACCAAGTATCTCTGATAGAGTCCTCATTTCTTTATGATATAGAGAACTTACTCAAATTTATAAGAATATAAGACATTCTTCAACTGTTAAATGGTCAAAGGATATGAATAGGCAATTTTGGGATGAAGAAATTAATTATCTATAGTCACATGAAAAAATTCTCTAAATCCCAATTGATCAGAGAAATATAAATTAAAACAATTTTGAGGTATTACCTCACACTTGTCAGATTGTCTAGTATAACAGAAAAGGGAAATGATAAATATTGGAGGGGATGTGGGAAAATTGGGACATAAATATGGAATTGATGGAATTGTTGATGGAATTGTGAACGGATCCAAACATTCTGAAGAGTAACTTGCAGCTATACCTAAACTGTACTCAACTGTACATACTATTTGACTCAATAACAGCATTAATAACTCTGTATCCCACCAAAAAAGAGAGAGAAAGGAAAAATTGTATAAAAATATCTTTTTTGTGGTGGGCAAGAGAGGATGTCCATCAATTGCCTTAACAAGTTGTGGCAGGTGATTTTAATGTAATATCATTGTACTATAAGAAATTTCTCTCAGAATATTTCAGAAAAAACCCTGAGAAATCTTATATGAACTGATGTAAATTAAATCAGCAGTATTAGGAGAATATTATACACAGTAACAGCAATATTGTATGATGATTAACTATGAATGACATTTTCTTAGCAGATATAAGATCATGGGATCATAGACATATTGATGGAAAAGAATTCAATAGTAACACAAACTATCATATTTTAACTTTAAAATTTTCTTATCCTCATGACCTCTAAATATGTGAATAATTCATTTTATTTTTAATGTTTTTGTAATTGTGCTTATTTATTTTTTAATTTTTCTGTTCCTTAACATGTTTACAAATGTGATGTTTTACTATAAAAAATAACTTTCAAGAATAACTGATCCATGAATTTTATCAAATAAACTTTTTTTCCCACTGATTATTAGGCATATTTTTGTATGTGTCATTTTGTGTTGCACACTGAGCCCCCTTTTTGTGAAATATAATATTACTTTCACTTCTGAGATTCGTTAAGAGTGATGAATAATCTTGTATTTTTCTAATTCCTTTTCCTTTATTTTGGTAGCGCTTTCTCCTGGATGCTTGCAAAATTTGTTGCTTATAATTGGAACTGTTAATTGCTTGGATTAGTGTTTGTAATGTAGAATCCCAAAATTATAGGTAGTTTTTTTTTGGTAATATATCCTGTATCATGTTCCATTATTTTCTATATAATATTCCTCTGGTTTTCTATTGATATTTAACTTTTATTTACAATTCCTATTTTGGTGTTCAGCAGCTTTGACTTCTTCAAAGATGATTTTTTTAAGTTATTGACCTTTTTATTTTATTTTACCAATTTTCTATAATCCATTATTTTATTTTTAATTATAAATTCTCTCATTTCCCCTATTCTAAAAATTTTTCAGTGGATTCAATTTTTTATCTGTTATATTTTTAAAAAAAACTTTTTTACTTTCAGCAGTGAGGGTTACAATTTCTGACACAGTCATTTTTAAAAATGTTTCTTCTTTTATATATTTCAGATGTATTTTGAAACACTTGGGGTTCCACAGATTTTTAAAATAAAACCTTGTATTCTTTTCCATTGCCTTATATTATTGTTAATAAATTTTTAAAATGTCTTTGAAGAAATTTTTATAATGTCTTTGAAGATTAAGCATTCATTCATTTATTTTAAAATCATTTTTATTTATTTGTCTGCTTGGTGTTTATGTTGAATTTTCCTCATTCCTTGAAATCTTTGATGGATCATGCTATTTACTCCCTTACATTCCCCCTTCATTCACTTTCTCACTCTGTATGCTTGACTTGAGGGTACATCATAGGATCTGGGCTTCAAATGTGTCTCAGCTTTCCTCCACATAGGGAGATTTAGATTTTGCCCACTTTCCTTCAAATTTTAAGTAGCCTCTGAAGTGTCAGGATTGGGTACAACTGGATTTCAGTTTTCTGTCATTTCCTGTAGAGCATAAGTACTCATGATTGCCATTATAACATGCCTAATCCTTGACTCTCCTTTCTTTTCCTAGTTGGGCAGAATGACAATCTGCCAAGATTTTCAGGTTTAGGGGTATGTTGAGAAAATATAACAGAAGAAGTCTCTGCAGCCTTGGCCTTCCCTAACCCAGAGACCTCTCCAGGCAGCATCCATCTATATTACTCCCTCATATTGCTGGTAGAATCAGTCTGTTGTTGACTTGCAGGTGAGGCAGTAACGTGCTGAGGTGTTCTTGAAAATCTTGGCAATGGAAGATATAAAAATGGTGTCTAGTATGCAGATTGGTTGTAACCTGTAAGAAGCATCCAGGCTTACTGGGAAGGTGAGTTGTGATAGCATTTTAAGGATTGGTCTTCTCATGTTCATTGAAAAAAGATTTTAACTTTACAGATCTCTCTCTCTCTCTCTCTCTCTCTCTCTCTCTCTCTCATTATAGTTCTTTGGAATAAGGAAGTCTCTCTTTGGAGGATAGAAGTAACCATTTTGATTTTTGCTTTCTAGGATTGGGCTTACAGTGACCAAGACCTCCCACCCGAGATGTGACTGTCAAAATGGAAATTTTCTTTCAAAGGACACAATTTATGCATCAGGACAGGCCTGTGGACCAGCCAGACATGTCATGGAAAACAAGCTCCTTAATGAGTTTGAATGTAATGAATAAGATAAAAATGGGGGCCACTTCAAAACTAAAGTTTTATTGAAAAGTAGTAGGGAAGAGTTGGGGGTTGAAGAGAAGGGGAGGAGACTTGATATTTGTAAGACAGTTTCATATTAACATAGAATCCAATCACTTAAGGGTAGTACTTCTGTGAGGAGAATAGGGTTACAAGGCCATCTAAGTGGACCATTCACTTGACAAAACTTAGTGCTGTGAGAGTAACATGCTCCTGACTAGGGGAGATGTGCTTCCAAGGTAGGAGAGATCCATTCCTATGGAGAGATGATGTACTCCCATGGAGTATGTACTCCTGGAGAGGGAGATCTACACAATTTTCCCTTCTGAGGTATAAATCCTTATTTTGGTGGACACCTGGAATTTATGAATTTTCATGGTATTTTGAGGTGCACAGGCTCAGAGGGGAAAAATAAGCTAGTATTTGGAAGATCGTATTTACAGACACAAAGTTTTATTAACCCTAAAATATTAACCTTTTCATTCATAGATTCAATAAGCTAAACCTTTCTCTCAGGGGAGATTGTCATAGTGGTCTCAAGAGAATTGGGTTTTATTTTACAACTTTCTCCCCCTCTCCCTCTTCCTTTCCAACGCCCTCCCTCCCTCCCTCTCTCTCTCTCACTAACTCCCTCCTTTTGGATCTATATGCTATTGGTCTTTGTCTCGTTCATGATTCCTTCAATTTTATTTTTGGAGAAA
>JAQQSK010005092.1:0-16140 GCA_028658325.1 Potorous gilbertii
TAAGGGGATTTATGTGGAGAACTTCAGTAATGGATCTGAGGTCCTGCCTTCTCCGGGAACCTCTCGCCATGCACTGCCTCTGCGTGCTGCCTCCCGAGTGTCTCTGCGTTATGGAGACAGGCTGCTCCCCTCTCAGCCAGTCCAGAAGTCTCTCTCACTGACCAGTTGCTCCTGTGGGTGGAGGGACCTTCTTGGCCACTGGAGATTCCATCCCTGAAGTCTGGTCCATCTGCTCCTATCTGTGCCATGAGGCTAGGGAAGGGCTAGGTTCCACTAGCGTGCAGTGTGCGACTGACTTTTGAGATCGGTTTTTCAGGGCTCTCTGGGGCAGGAATCTCCTTCAATCTGTTGCTGCATGGCTTCCACTGCTTCAGAATTTGTTGGGAGATCTTTTTATAGGAAATCCATTGGCTGTGTGTTGGGAGGTAGCATATGTGAATTATTCTCAATAATATTTTATTTATTTGATTATTTTTATTACATCATTATTTATAAATGATTCGTAATTATATATGTATATATATATATATATATATATATATATACATATATAATTTTACGTGATTTATTTATTTAAATTTAAACTTCAGAGACATATAAAGAAAGAAGCTAACTCCATGCAAAAAAGAACTAACACAAGTATTTTTAAAGTAAATTTAAAGACATACATAATAATTTGTGTCTTATAGTAGTCATCTCTAAAAGTGAACTGGGGGGAGAGAACTCATCCCAGGAACGCAGGGAATTCAAGGGTATCATTTGATTGATTTTTTAAATTGCCATTTGTTGGTGAAAGTCAATGAAAAAGTCTTTCTTGACAGATATAATTTGTAATCAGATACTCATTCCTGGACTTTTTATTTGTTTAATCTTATTCTTCTTCCAAAACTTCTCTTTAGGGACAAAGTGAAGTAGTAATGTCATGAAAGAAAGAAAACCAATCTTTTGCTAGAGATTTCATCCTATTAGGATTATTTCACACAAATCTGTGGGCTGGCTGTTCTTAATATTTATTCTCACCATTTTTGTATGGGTGATTATGGGGAATGCAAGCTTGATTCTTCTTCTCTGCCTCAATAATCGGCTCCACACTCCCATGAACTTCCTTCTTAGCCATCTCTCCGTCAGTGATATCTTGACCACCTCCAACGTTATTCCCAAGACGGCCAGCAACTTCATATTTGGACAACTCTCCACCATATTTACAGGTTTTGGGTTCCAGCTATTCCTCTACATCACCTTTGCTGTTGCTGAATGCTTTGTTTTTACGGTCATGTCTTATGATCAATTTGTAGCCATCTGCCATCCAGTGCATTATCCCATTCTCATGAACCATCAGATGAGTGGTTGTATGGCTGCTGGTTGCTGCCTTGGGGGAACGCTCAATTCTACAATTCATACAGCTTATTTGCTGCACCTACCCTATTGTGGTACAAAGGTCATTGACCACTTTTTCTGTGAAATTCCAGCCATGTTGAAAATCTCCTGTGCTTACACATCACAGTATGCAGGATTAGTCTATGGAGGTTCTGTGTTCTTCTTTGTAATTCTCTTTTCAAGTGTTCTTGCCTCTTTTGCTCACATTCTCCATACTGTGCTTCACATGAAATCTGCTGAAGCCCAGAAAACAGCTTTCTCCACTTGTTCATCTCACCTGATTGTGCTTGCCATGTACTATGGACCATGTATCTTTGCATACATGAGGCCAAACTCATATCACACTACAAGTCAGGACAAGGTCTTAGCCATCTTATATACCATGGTTATTCCCATGCTCAACCCCATCATCTACATCCTCGGAAATAAAGATGTCCTATGTGCCTTGAAGAAGGTTTTAGGAAAGACCTTGTGTCAAGAAATTAAGATTTTTTTAAAATCAGATTCAGTGCCCATTGTTGTTCTCCTTTCTTGAGGAGAACCAAGATGATATCACTGTGCTAGGGTCAACTAATGGTATTTCTCACTCTCCTTAATGAGACAAAAATGAGTTCGTAATGCTCTGGCACAGGTTGGGTTCAAACAGTTCCTGTAAACTTTCGTGCATATCGTTTCTTTTGATCTGTTTCAATTCTGTTTTGTTCATAGAACGGAGTACCCCTGTGCGGTAGATATATCATCGTTTGGGGTCCTGTGTTAGTGCCTCCCAAGTCACACAGCTATTTGCAGGGCTCTTAAGAGAGACCTTGAGAGTGTGTTTGTATCAGTTCTTCTGACCATTCGGGCACTTATACTTTGTACTTGTTCCATTTTGGGTAAGTTGACTTACATTGGTGTGATGGGCTAGTGTGTAAAAAATATTCTGTCATTAGCTGAGAACTTCAACTAGAATAATTCATCTGGTTCACAAAACGCCCTATGATACAGGTGCTATTATCCTCATTTTAAGACTGAGGAAACCAAAGCTAAGAAAGGTTAATTTCCTTGCCCAGGGTCACACAGCTAGAAAGTGTCACAAGAGGGATTTCAATTTCAATCTTTCTAACTTCAAGTGTAACTCAGTTATCACTTTCCAACATGAAGAGTAAGGTATCATTCAATGATGTACAGCAGTTTTCTCTCTCTTGTAGTAGAGTCATTGTTCCTAGTCATAGAATTGCTCATCATTTAGGTCACAGAGCTCGAGAAAGATGCTCAGAATGTGTGTCTTTCGAAGAATGAAGTTGTGGATTGGGCGTCCAGTAGATCACTTCCTGCATCCTTGGTCATCTCCAGTTCCCCTGTTCTACCCCTCTTGACCAGCATCAGATAGCTCTGGAGGAAAAAATAAGCCTGTTGACACTACACTGCTCTCTGTCATTTAAATCCACCAAACATCCCTTTCGTGGCATAATACACCTAATGTTATGGTCATCATCAAGAACGAAGGACATATTTTAACCTTTAGATCATCTGTTTTATTACTGTGGTATTGCTGTAAGATGTTGATCTAATTTTAACTCCTTCCAGGCTGAATGTCATTTTTCCCCGTAATCCTTATTTAAAAGGAAATTCTTTCTTAGGTAACAGATTTTTTAGTTTATTTTTATTTTCTTTTCAAAGGAAATATAAGTGTATGCAGGGAAATTTTGCTCAGATTCTCTTTTACGCAGATCTCAGATTTTTGTTTAGATTATTTGAACCAAAAGATTTTTTGAGTCAGTATAACTGAAATCTTAGACAGGAAGAAATTAGGAGGTGCTATTTCAGATATGGAACATGTTTCAAGGTCTGAAATGAAAATGCCACCTCATAACAGGGATATCATAATAAATAATACTAAGATTATATAGTGCTTTGACTTTTAATGGTCAAATTCAATTTGGAATTAACCAGAAACGTTTCAATTCCTTGGTGTGCGTTAAAGTTGGAAATATATGCAGGTATTTGTGAACGTGTATATATCATATACATCGCAGGTACTCAGTTACTTAGTGGACCTGTGGTTCTGACCAAAGCCTAGATTTTTGTGCATTTATCATTTGTAGTGTCAGCAACCTGGTGTTTCTTTATGCCATGTTGTTTACGGAGCGGATGATACCTCTCTGTCTCTCAATTGATCCATCTATGTGTCTTAGTCTTGTTATGGATATTGATGCATGAGAACATAGAAATTATATTTCCTCATAAAAGTGGCAGAAGGGGGGGCGGAGCCAAGATGGCGGAGTAGAAAGACTCACCTATGCTAGGTCTGAACCCACAGCCCTTGGATTTCCTCTAAAATAACTCCCAACAAATTCTGGAATAGTGGAAACCGGGCAGCAACACAGTGAAGGAGATTTCTGTTCCAGAGAGCCCTGAAAAACTGATCCCAAAGGTCCATCGCGCCCCTCCCCTGCCCTGGCCATGTGGCACTGTGAGGAGCGAGCAGATGCAAGCAGGCTTCAGGGACGGAATCTCCAGCGGCCACTAAGGTCCCTCCACCCGCAGACTCACAGGTCAGTGAGAGAAACGGGCTGAGAGGGGAGCGGGGTGTCTCCGGGATTCAGACCTCCTCGGAAGGCAGTGGCAGCGGCAGAGGCAGAGGCAGAGGTAGCGGTGGCCAGAGGCTCCCAGAGCAAGTGGGAGCTCGGCAGCAGCCCCGTTACAAAAGGTCTCTGCGTGAACCCCTTGAGGGAACTGAGCCTGGGAGGTGGTCCTGCCCCCACCTGAGAACCTGATTTAATCTTACCCTGAATAGCAGCCAGGCTTGCTGCCAAAAGCCCTGAGGCTGGGGAGCAGCATTTGAATCTCAGAACCCAAGCAGTAGCTGGGCAGACCTAGGCCAGGGTTGAAGAGGACTCTCACAAGTCAAGTAACTGGCTGGGAAAATTCCCAGAAAAGGGAAAAAAACTAAGACCATAGAAGGTTATTTTCTTGAAAAAATGATTCTAACTTTCATCTTTGAAGATGAAGAAGAAGAAAACTGCTTACCATCAGGTAAAGACATAGGAGTCAAAACCTCAGTATCCCAAACATCTGAAATAGATATCCCATGGGCTCAGGCCATGGAAGAGCTCAAAAAGGATTTTGAAAATCAAGTTAGACAGGTGGAGGAAAAACTGGGAAAGGAAATGAGAGAGATGCAAGAAAAGCATGAAAACCGGGTCAATACCTTAATAAAGGAGACCCAAAAAAAATACTGAAGAAATAAAAGTGACAGAAGGGGCTGAATCAAAGAAGTGTGGAAATATTTGCATGAATGGAAATAGAGAGCAGTGAGTGTAAGCAGAGTTCTATATACAGTGATTACTGTATAACGAAAAACAGTTTTGGAAGAAGTTATTAGTCAATGCAATTATATGCCAATGAATCAATAAAAATTTGTTTAGCAACTACCGTGTGCTAAAAATTTTCTCAATGCGAAGAATATTTAGTAAAACAAAAACAGTCCTGAACCTCAAGAAGTTGACAATGTGATGGGAAACATAAAATGCAAATGTCTATGCCCAGTCTACAGACAGAATATATAGGAAATGAACAACTCAGAGAATGCACTGAAATTGGGGAAACATGAACGTTGAAAAGAAGAAGGATGTTATCTTGTAGATTCTGGCAGTTCATTTCGAATGTGAGGCAGGATATTTTCCAGTTCATTGTACAGGTGAAGAAACAGAGGCGAATAGTGTTAAGTGGCTTGCCAAGGGTCACACACCTAGAAAGTGTGTGAGGCCTGATCTCAGGTCTTCCTGACTAAAAGCCAAGTTTTCTGTCTATTGTCACCTAACTTGTCTGCTCTACTAGATGCCCCAATGTACCGTGGTACTTGTAGAAAAGGAGGAATCTAGCCTGGATTCAAGATTTGAAGCATTTGGTAGCTTAAAGTACAGAAAAACAAGTGCCCTAATTGATTCAATTGATAGGGAGAGGGAAGGACCCTGGCTTCCAAACCTATTGATAAAAAAACTTTAACTGGAGTCAATAATCAGCTTTAATTACATTGAACAACAGACAAAAAGAACTAGAGAATAATGACTAACAGATTTTCTAAGTGTCGGACCATAAGCAATGCGTACATCACGCATCAACAAAGAGATTCAACATTCCGACCACTCATACATAGTTACCAGAGAGAAAAGCAGCAACATTTGTTTTTTTTTTTTTAAATAAATTTATATATTTAAGTTTTTACATTCATTTGCACAAAATTTTGGGTTGCAAATTTTCTCCCCATTTGTCCCCTCCCCCCAGACCACTACACTGAGCATTCTAATTTCCCCTATCACCAATCTGCCCTCTCTTCTATCATCCCTCCCTTCCCTTACCCCATTCTCCTCTTTTGTCCTGTAGGGCCAGATAACTCTCTATTCCCCACTACCTGTATTGTTTATTTCCTAGTAGCAAGAACAATACTTGAGAGTTTTTCCTAAAACTTTGAGTTCCAACTTCTCCCCATCCCTCCCATCCCACCCATTCCCTTGGGAAGGCAGGCATTTCAATATTGGCCATATCCGTGTAGTTTTGCAAGCTAGTGCTTTGGGTCTAAGATTAAAGTGCTGCTTCCCCGCCTCAGGGCTTTCAATAGGGGCCAGGATGTTATTTAGTGAGAGATTAAGTGCTGCTGCTCAAGTGGGGGCAGGGCTACAACTTAAGGCTCAGTTCCCTCAGGGGGTTAATGTGGAGACCTTGAACAATGATCCGAGCTCCTGCCTGCTTTGGGAGCCCCTATCTGCTGCTGTCTCTGCCGCTGCCTCCTGAACTTCCCTGAGTTATGGAGACACCCCCTCCCCTGCCCACCAAACAGTCTCTCTCACTGACTTGTAGCGCCTGAGGGTGGAGGGAATTCTGCCCCTGTTGGAGATTCTATCTCTGAGATTTAAATTTAATAGATTACAACATCCCTCATTTATCAATAAACCCTGAGCTGGAAACCCAACTTATTAAAGTTTTATAAAATAAAGAAACCTGTAATTTTCATCATATCTAGTTCATGTCCTTTCCACACTTTTTTTCCATGTTTGAATGTATGTGTGTAGGTTTGTGTGTGTTTGGAAATATGAGGTCTATGATGCTTATTTCAAGTAGACTGTTCCAGGAAATCACATTTCAAGAACTGAAACATTGTCAGGGATATATAGATGAGGGGTGTAGGTAACTTGAGAAGAAATCTACTTTACCACTTATATATTGAAAGTAATCATTTTTGATAGCTTGAATGATTTTTATGGTATTTATCAGTTGTTGTGCCAATGACCTTGATGTTTCTTTATGCCATGTGGTTTAAGCAACATGGGCTATCTATCTATCTATCCATCTACCTATCTATCTATCTATCTGTCTATCCATCTGTCTCTCTATTTATCTATTTGTCTGTCTGTCTATGTATGTATGTGCCTTAAGCTTGTTATGCATATTTATGTATAAGAGCATGACAATTATGTTTCATCATAAAAATAATTCAAGGGGTAGGTTCAGAGAAGTGTGGAAATATTTGTATGAATGGAAATACAGAGCACTTTGTCTAACAAGAACAATATATACAGAGATTATTGTGTAAAGAAAAGCAATTTTGAGAGAAGTTAATACTCAATGTAATTAAAAGCCAATAAATCAATAAATAATTACTACACACATACTGTGTACTAGAGATTTTGCTTGAGGTAAGAATATTTAATGGGACAAAACACAGTCCTGAAACTCAAGATGTTGACAATCTAATGGGAAACATAACATGCAAATGACTAGGTCCAATCTATAGACAAAATATGTAGGAAGTGACGAACCTATGGAATGTATTGGAATTCAAGAACAACGAAGATTGAAAAAAAAAAAAAGGGAAGTTTTCCTGTAGATGCTGTTCATTTAGAATGAGAAGGCAGGAACTTCTCCACTTTGTTGTACAGATGAAGAAACAGAGGCAAATAGTGTTAAGTGACTTGCCATGTGTCACACACTTAGCAAAGATGTGAGGTCTTATCTCAGGGCTTCCTGACTGCGAGCTGACTTTTTTATCTTTTATAACCTAACTTGTCACCTCCAGCTAGATGCCCCAATGCACAATGGTGCTTTCAGAGAAGGAGTAATCTAGCTTAGAATCAAGTTTTCAAGCCTCTAGCTGGTTAATGGACAGAAAGCTAATTCCTTCTGATGGAATCAATGAGGAGAGTGGAGGACTTTGGTTTCCAAACATATTCTTAAAAAACTTTTAAGATGATTAGCAGTCAATTTTACTTACATTCAACAACATAGAAATACAACCAGAGAATAAAGACTAAAAGGGCTTCTAATTGTCTGACAGTAAATAATGCATATATCACATATCAGGAGAGAGATCCAACTTTCTGATCACACATATATAGTTACCTGAGAGAAAAGCAGCAACATTTGGGTGCTCATGTTGAGAGAACAGGGTAGCCTCCTAACAGCTTCCCAGAATCCCATCTACCACAAGAATCTTCTTTGAAAGAAGTCCCAAAAGAAACCTCACTTCATAATATCTGTATATTTCTCAGAAACAGAGGCATTGCAACCCTTGTGACCCAGTGCCTAATTAACATTTAGCAAAAGATGTGGGCATTCCTACAAAACAAACCTCCTTTCATCAAGTATCCTGAGAGTGTCTCCCATGTCACATAAGCATTTTCACAGTTCTTAAGAGGGGATAATAAGAGCGTCCTTGTATCCTTTGTGCAAACCACCATGTGAACACTTGCCTTATGTGAGTTTTCCATAAAATAGTCTTTTTGGCAAGTGCACGTTTTGTATTTCAATAATGTAGCTAGCCCATCAGAATTGCATGCTATAAAGTATAGTTTCAATGCTTGACGGTTCAGTTCAAAAAGGACATCAGTAACTTCTATCTTATTCGGTCAGTTAAACTTCCGAATATTCTTAAGGAAATTGGAAGATGAAGCGATTCATTTTCCTGACATGGTACTGCTAGAGTGTCAAGGTTGCAAAGGCATGATGTGATGAGGTCAGCACGCGACAGTTCTCTACATCGTTAGTTTGGTAGTCAGTATAACACTTCTTCTCTTCCATTCTTTCCTTCACAGGTTTGAAGACAGTGAGGTAGATCCATCAACATATGTGACAATCTCATGGTCAATACATACATCCCTGAAAAGTACACTACCAAGCTGAGAAGGAAAATATTTGGCTAAAATAATAAGGAGGGAAATTCAAAAACTAATAATTATAATTTGAGTGCAAATGGTATATTTATAACAATTCTCTTTGCGTTGACAAATAAATTCAAATTCCAAGGATCCCTATAAACTGGGAATGACTGGACAAGCTGTGTAAGGTTTTGATGGAACACTCCAGTAATATAAAAAATAGTGGGCTCAATGATCTCAGAAACGCGTGGAAAGACACGGCCAAAATGGTGGAGTGAAGTGAACAGAAACAAGAGAACACAATATATAATAACACCAAAACTGCTTCAATAATGATTTTGGGTGGCCAAGGTTTTGACTATTAGAAATGAGAAATTAATGATCAATAATGGAAATGGTAGACTAACAGTACGGGCTTGTTAGGTATCTCCTTCCAAACCCAGCCAAATAAATTTAAAAAATTATTCTAAATAAATTCTGACACTACAGAACCCATAGAATAATGGAGTGAATCAAGTCTCCAGCCCAAGACAGCCTGGAAGTTTGACAGCAATGGTCTATCATGTTGAGCTAGGAACAGAGCACAGTCCAGCATTGGTAAAGCCAGCGAAGACTATTACTGAGCAAGTCTGGGGAGAACTACATCACTGACACTTGTGGCAGTTTTCAAATAAGAAAACAACATCACGCTGAGGACAAATTGGAAGGTCAGTGGAAAAAAAAAATGTGGGACCTTTGTTAGAGAGCACAGTGGTGCAGGTCTAGCGCCATGGTTCTACAGGAAGTGGAGGATCCCAGAACAGTGGCAGACAGAGCAGCAATAGGCGGAGTGGGAATGGTTTTTCTGGATCTCTAGGACCACATATTCCAGAATGACTGAGGTGCTGAGAGTACATCTTTCACCCCAACCAGAAGCAGAGAACTACTTTAATTCAGACCTCAAAAGTCAATCATATGTATGGGGAAATGATCAAAAACAGGAAAAAGGAATATCAAACTATGAAATCTTACTTTGGTGACAAATAAGATTAAAAAATACAGTCAGGAGAACACAGCATACTCCTGAAGAAAAGAAAACCCTTAAAATATATTGACTTAAATGACAAAAGACGTCCAGAAGGTCAATGATGAGAAGGATACTTTAAAACGCATAACTGACGAAATTACAAAGGAGGTTCAATTACTAAAGAACATAGTTCTTTAAAAGTAGAAAGGAGTATATAGAAGCTAAAAAAATTAACAGAGACTAAGAAACTATAAAGCGAAACCAAAAGAATGAAAAAGTAGAACACGTTGTGAAATACCTCATTGGAAAAACAACTCACATTGAAAACAGATCTGAGAGAAAATTTAAAAACTATTTGTCCGTCTAAAAACCATGATAAAATGTCTAAATATCATCTATCAAGAAACTACAAAGAAAAAATGCTCTGGTATTATAGAATCAAAGGGTAATCAATCTCTTTTAAGAGAAAGGGTAAGAATTCTCCAATGAGCTCCTGAGAGAGCTCCGTAAAAGAAAACTCCTAGAATATTGTAGGCAAATTCCAGAAAACCCAGGTTAAGGCGGAAAAATTACAAGCAGCGAAAAAGAAATAATTCAAATATTGTAGAAGAACATTAAGGATAACATAGGAGATAGCAGATTTTACAATAAGGAATTGAAGGAACCAAGAATCATCTACCAAAAAACAAACAAACAAACAAAAGTGAGTGCAATACTTCAGGGAAAAAATGGAAATTCAGTGAAATAGAGGACTTCCAGGCATTCTTGCTGAAAAGACCAGGACTAAAGATAAAATTGGATATTCAAATACAAGATTCAAGAGAAACATGAAAAGGTCAACAGGAAAGAGAAGCCTTAAGAAATTCTTAAAAGTGGAACTGTTTACATTCTTACATGGAACGATCCTATTTGTAACTCATGAGATCATTTTCAGTATTAGGGTGGTTAGAGGGAATATATAAGTGTATGTGTGTGTGTGTGTGTGTGTATACATGTGTATAGATATGTATGTATGTATAAGTACACACATAAACATATGTACATATATGTATGCTTAAATACATTCAAACACACGTGTGTTATACAGTGTTGGTGTATATGAGTATGTGTATGTATATTTCACATGTAGAGGTAGGTTTATGTACATGAATACATGTGTGTGTTTATACTTATATAAATATGTGTATTATGCATATACGTGTTGTGTATGTATGTATATATATGTGTGTGTGTACATATATATGCGTGTGAGTGTGTAGGCAGAGGGCATAGGGTGAGCTGAATATGAACACAGAATACTTAAAGAATAAAATTTACTGTTGAATGGAAGGTACTAGGTGTAAGAGAAAGGGAGACGTAGAATGGATCAAATCAACTCACATAAAAGAGGGAAGAAAGAGCTTTTAAAATGAAGGTGAAGAGGGCGTAGAAGAAAGAAAATAAGGAAGCCTTACTCTCATGGGATTTGGCTTAAGGAAGACAAATACACTCGCTTGGATATGTCAATCCTTTATACCCTTCAGGAATGCAAGGAGGAAGGGGACAGAAGAAGGATGATAATAGGAAGGATAGCAAATTGAGTAAAGAGATAACCAGAAGCAAACACTATTGTGGTAGGGCAGTTGAAGGGGGAGCATAGAATAAATTGGTGACAGAGTAGGACAGAGGAAAAGGTGATTAGTCTTTTACCACATAACTACTATGGAAGTGCTTTGCATTTTTGCACATCTATGATCTATATTGAATTGCTTATTTTCTCAATGAGGGTGGTGGGGGAGGATGGGAGAGAACATGGAACTCAAAGCTTTAAAAATGAATGATAAAAATTGTCTTAGCATGCAACTTGAAATTGAGACGGACAGGAAATTCAGTCTAGAAAGCTATTTTACCCTGCAGGAAAAGAGAGAGGAAGGGGTATGGAAGAAGCATGGGTAACAGAAGACAGGAAAGACTGCAGCAAGTGATTGCTGCACAGCATGCTGTCCTGGGATGAGGGGTGGGGAGAGATGTGGAACAATTTTGAATTCAAATTCTTCTGGAAGTGAATGTGGATAATTTAAAAATAAAAAATTATGTATCCAAAAAGAAAAGGAAAGCACAACTGGACAAATGGGAAATGGGTTTCAAAAGACCAGTGAAGAAAATAATTCTTTAATACAAAAATGGAGCTGATAGAAGATAATAAAAATGAAAAATCAAGAAATTACATAAAAAACCCAAAAGATTTCTTAAGGAGCTGATTTTTAAATTCATACCATTGCTGTTTTACCTTATGGTTCTAGAATATACCGGCAATTTTCCTTAATATTTTCTTGCAATGTGACGCCTAGAGTCTTTTATGGATCATGGTTTTTAGGTAGATAAAAAATTTTTAAATTTTCTCTTCGGGATGTATTTTCCAGTGTTTTGTTTGTTTGTTTGTTTGTTTGTTTTTTACTAAGGAGACATTTCACATTGTCTTCTGTATTTTCATCCTCCTGTTTCTGTTTTATAATTTCTTGATTTCTCATGAACTCGTTAGATTCCATTTGCTCCATTATAATTTTTAAGAAATTATTTTCTTAGTGAGCATTTGCACCTGCTTTTCCAAATAGCCCAATCTGCTTTTTAAGCATTCACCTCCAAATTTCTTTCTTTCACTTCTTGTGCCATTTAGATTTGTCTATTTTAAGACGTTCTTTTATTCAGTATTTTGGGGTAGTCTCCTTTACTAGAAAAACGATTTTCATCATTTTCTTCCATCAATCTTATATCTTTTCCAAAGTTTTTATGCACTTCTCTTTCGTGGTTTTTACAATCCTTTTTGAGCTGTTCCATGGACTGTGACCAATTCATATTTCTCTTCAGGCTTTTGATGTAAGAGCTCTAACACGGCTCTCCTCCTCTAGTTGTATGCACTTATCTTCCCTCCCACCAAAATAAAAATTCATGTCTTGAGTTCTTCAATTATGTTTGCTCCTACCAAGTCAAACACTTTACCTTCTACCTCTTTGTCAAGGAAAAATTCTGTTTCCAGTAGAGGCCCAGGTGGGGAGTGGGGAGTGAATGTATTCTCACAGGCTTCAAGAATTTTGTATCAGTAATTGCATCTCCCAACATATGTGGGCCCAAAGCTACGAAAACTGTGTATGTGGTTGCTGCTGCTGTTAGGATCACTAATGTTGCTGCCACCACTAGCCCCTCTACCATTAGGCTGGGTCAGGATCTGGCCACACAGCCTTCTCCTCTTTCATCCGTGTCCAACAGAGATTTCCCACTGAACTTTTTGTCGTTTTTGGGTTGAGAAGTCTGGAATCTCCCACAACTGGCAATAATTCAATCTCCTGAGGCCTGCTGCAGCTGGTCTGCACTGTTGTGCTCCAGGCAACATTGCAGTTTTTTTCACTCTATAATGTTTTTAGAGTAAAGTTTTACAGATATGTGGAGGATTTGGGAGGCGAGTGCAAGGAAGTCCCTGCATTACTCAATTTGGTGTGAAAATCTATCTTACACTAGGGTTAAGGAGGAAGGAAGGGCATAAAGTGGAGGTGGGAGAGATGATAGAAAGGAAGGCAAATGGAAAGAGATTCAAATTAGAATGAAGCACTTTTGAGGAGAAACAGGGTCAAAAGAGAGGATAGAATAAATTGGGGGCAGGATAGGAAGGAGAGACACAATAGGGCGTCTTTCACAGCACGACTATTAACAGTGGGGCATGACAACACATGTATAATCTATTTCAAATTGCTTGCCATTCCAATGAGGGGGAAGGGAAAGAGAGTGGTGCTCACATTGTCAAAAATGTATATTAAACATTGCTTTTACATACAACTTGGAAATAGGACATAAAGGTAATGGAACATTAACTCTCTTTTGTCCTACAAGAAAACGGAAGGAAGGCAAGAAGAGAATGGAGTAGGGTTATAAAAGCGGGAGCAGATTGGGAAAAAGGAAATGAGAATTCAGGTTGTACTAAAGTGAGTAGAGGAAAGAGATGGGTTAAAACTTCGGATCTCAGGTTTGTTGAGTTAAACACTGAAATTTAAAAATTAATTCATTAAATTCACTCAAGTATTTTATTTGATTATTTTATCATTATTTACACTTACTTCATAACTATTTGTACAATTATTTGTCATTTATATATATATATCTTTAAATTTGAAAATCAAGGACATATAAAGAAAGGTGCTACCTGAATCCGAACAAGAATTGACATAAGTATTCATAATACAAATTTATGTATATACATAGCAATTTGTGTCTAATGGCACCTATCTCTAAGGGTGGTCTGGGGGGAGGGAAGAAAAAAATGCAAAAAATGTAAATGAAGGATTTGTTGTTTATTTAAAACCAATAGTAAGTTACAAACAAATGATTTGCAGTTATATGAGCAATCATGTATGTATCCTATTTGTTATGGAAATGCCTTTTAATTTTGTAAATTATAAAAGTGTCTTTTCTTTAAATAATGATGATGCTGGTGACAGTAATATTGCTGATAATATGAAAAAATAAGTAGTGGTTAGTTCAAGGAAACTTTTGTTCCTGAGTCTGATGTATGTGCGTATTTTATAAAGAAACAGTCCCCTCCCAAAGTTCCATCAGTTTCTGATCTCATTGCATTGATAACTGCTGCAAAATTGGGAGGAAAGACAAGACAGTGATAGCCTAAATTAGTTTGCCGATGGTCTATCAAGAAAAGAAATTATCTAGGAAAGGAAGATCAATGGCAAACTACCCAGATGAACCATTATGATTTTTTTTTCAGCAATTCAATCAGTGAACTGATCATCCCAAGAACTCAATTAATTCAGGTGAATCACTTGATTGATTTCTTTGAATTGCAATGGATTGATGTTAATCAATGAAAAGACCCTTCCTGACAGATATGATTTGTAGTCGGATACTCCTTCATGGGCTTTTTATTTATTCAATCTTATTCCTTTTCTAAAACGTCTCTTTAGGCGTAAAGTGAAATAGCAATCGTGTGGGAGAAAGAAAATCAGACTTTTGCTAGATATTTCATCCTATTAGGATTATTCCATACAAATCTGAGGGGATGGCTATTCTTGACACTTATTCTCATGTTTTTTTTATGTGGGCAATTATGGGGAACTTAGTCTTGATTCTTCTTATCCGCCTCAATAGCCAGCTCCATACTCCCGTGTACTTACTTCTCAGCCATCTCTCCTTCATGGATATCTTGAACATCTCCAACGTCGTTCCCAAGATGGCCAGTAACTTCATATCTGTACAACTCTCCATCACATTTGGAGGTTGTGGGTTCCAGCTCTTCCTCTACATCATCTTTCTCAGTGCTGAATGTCTTCTTTTAGCAGCCATGTCCTATGATTGCTACGTAGCCATCTGCCACCCACTGCATTATCCCATCCTCATGAACCATCCGATCAGTGTTGGTATGGCTGCAGGCTGCTGGCTTGGGGGAAACAGCAATTCTACATTTCATACAACTTATGTGCTGCTCCTACCCTATTGTGGTAAAAGGGTCATTGACCACTTTTTCTGTGAAATCCCAGTCATGTTGAAACTTTCCTGTGCTGATACATCACAATATGAAAGAGTAGTCTATTTGAGTGCTTTATTCTTCGTTGTAATTCCCTTTTGCATAATTCTTGCCTCTTATGCTCAGATTCTCCGTACTCTGCTTCACATGAAATATGTTCAAGTCGAGAAAAAGGCCTTCTCCACTTGTTCTTCCCACCTGATTTTGGTTGCCATATACTATGGACCATTTGTCTTTGCATACTTGAGGCTCAAATTCTATCACACTACAAGTCAGGACAAGGTCTTAGCAACTCTATATACTACTCTCACGCCCAAGCTCAAATCCATCATCTACAGCCTCAGAAATAAAGATGTCTTATGTGCCCTGAAGAAGTTTTCAGGAAAGACCCTTACTCACAGAAATTAATATTTATTTAAATTAGATTCAATGCCCATAATTGTTGTCCTTCTTTCTTGAAGACAGTGAAGATGACATCACCATGCTAGAGTTGACTTCTGGTGTTTCCCACTATCACTAAAAATGACCAAATAAGTTCATAATCCTTCAACACATGTCAGGTTCAAACACTCCTTGTGAACATTTTGGAGGTAATTCTTTACATTTATGCATATCATTTTCTTTTGAGCTACTTCAAATCTGTTTTGGTCACAGAACATAGTACCTGTGTGAGGTGGGCATGCCATGCTTAGAGGTACTGTGCTAGAGTCTGCCAAGTCACACAATCACTTGCAAACTTCTTAAGAGAGTCCTTGAGAGTTTTTATCACTTCTTTGACCAACATTTGAGGATTTATATTTTGTAAGTATTTCACTTTTCGTAAGAAAGTTGACTTTTGAATTTCAACAATATGGCCAGCCCATTCTGGCTGCACTCTCTATGGTAGAGTTTGAGTGCTTGGCAGATTTGTTCAAGGAAGATCTGAGTATCTGGTATCTTACTGATTCTGCTAGGTGATCAGAATCTTCCTGAGACAATGCAAATTGAAGTGATCCTGTTCATCCTGGCATAACACTGACTTACTGTCCAGGATTCACAGGCATATAACAGTTATGTCAGCATGGTGGGCCTGTGTCCATGGATTACTTGTTAGATCTGTGGAGAATATATCCCAC
>JAQQSK010005093.1:0-26141 GCA_028658325.1 Potorous gilbertii
GATGGAGGGAAATATAGTTGGTCTTGCACAACACGGCTATTATGGAAGTCATTTGCAAAACTACCCAGATATGGCCTATATTGAATTGCCTGCCTTCCCAAAGGGAATGGGTGGGGAGGGAGGGATGGGGAGAACCTGGAACTTAAGGTTTTAGGACCAACTGTTGAGTATTGTTCTTGCTACTAGGAAATGAGAAATACAGGTAATGAGGAATAGAAAGTTATCTGGCCCTACAGGACAAAAGAGACGATGGAGTAAGGGAAGGGCGGGATGAGAGAGGAGAGGGCAGAGTGGTGATATGGGTAATTGGAACGTCCAGTGTATTGGGGAGGGAGTGGGGACAAATGGGGAGAAAACTTTGGAACCCAAAATCTTGTGAAAATAAATGTAAAAAGTTAAATAAATTTATTTAAATTAAAAAAACAAAACAAAACAGAAAAAAAATAAACACTCTCCCTACCGTCTTTGGTCCAATACATGCTTGCACAGAAAAATTCTGGCATGTAAAATTGAAAATACCTGTCATGTTCTGATATGCCTGTAGTTTAGATCTGTTGTTTCTCTCCCATAGAAATATATGTTCATTCCCTACACAACATTAAAGTAATGTTGTTAGTTTTCTTTGGTGATGCTGCAGCAGGCATTTCCCTGCACTGTTTGTCCTCACATACCTAAGATAACTTTTTCTAGTCCCTGAACAGGTCTTCCAACTTCAGGAGACTCTTTATAATTGATGCACATTTGTCTAGGAAAGTTTGATGCATACTTTTCCTCAGGTAAGTATGTAAGATTGTGACATGAATATAACATTTCTGTGTAGTTTCCCCTAATCAGTTCTGTCTCCTGACAAGTATGTATGTGACAATTCTCAAATGGTAAGAACACTGTATACAGATGCCAAAGGGTTACATTTATCTTCTTTTGTAAGTTACAAAATGGTCTATATTTCATTCCACGAGCAAGTCCCACAAAGTCCTTGTTTGACCAAACTACTATTGTCCCATTTATCCTCCATGTGAATAGATTGTAAGCGTGTCATTTATCATTCTCATCCAATGTCTCTTATCCGTCCACAATAGTGGCACTCCAAGGATACCCCTCTATTGCCTTCACCTGTGTGTAATTAAAACTAAATCCATTCCAAATCCCAGAAATACCCTTCTGTAGACAAAGTGGGAAAACTGCGACTAGTCCTGAAAAGTTAAAGTGTCTCTGAGAGTCCCATTATTATTATAGTCTAGTCCGTCATCTTTAAACATGTGAGAATATTGCCTTGGATGATAAATTTAGGCATTGTCTCACTCCATGACATCACTCTTAACCATGGTGGATTCGTGAGAAAGGCCCATCTCTGTTGTTCCTTCGGTGCTGGGTCGATGGACGCAGTGTTGCTGAGTGTCATGATGAGTATGAGAAGAACGAGAGGAGTCATTGTGACTTAGTTGAGTGAATTTCTCCAGAAGGTTTTTCATTCGCCGCTAATAGAGCCTCCTTGCTCCCTGTGACCGCTTCACCTTGCCGGTTGTCCTCTATCACTTTTATCGTTTTCACTGGAACCCACACTTCTTTATTATCATCTGTTAAAACACAGACATATCCTTTTCCCCACATTAACACTGTATGAGGACCAAACCAGTTTTTATTCTTATCGTTCCACATTACTTTGCTGGCTGCTTTCAGGGCACTTGTTATTGCTGATTCAGTCTTTGCAGACTCCTTATTAGGAAATGTTAAGAAATTCATAGCAGCCGATAAGAAATAATTATCGAATTTTAAAAAATTTAGAGTATCAACTCCTGGTCCAACTCCCCCTTTTTGTTTTTGCAAGTAAGTTTTCAGGGAGCGATTTTCTCGTTCCACTATAGTTGACCAGTGGGATTATGGGGGATCCCAGTGACGTATAAAATTGAAAATTCTGCCATGAATTGTTCAATGACTTTACTGATATAAGCTGGACCATTGTCTGTTTTAATGCTTTTTGGTACTCCATGATGTGCGAAGCAATGGAAGAGACGTGCCCTCACATCTTTAACAGCTTCTCCACCCGGCCATTGCCATTATAAAACCTGAAAATGTGCCAACAGTAACATGAATTTATTTTGCTTTTCCAAATGATGGATAGTGAGTAACAACCATTTGCCATATAGAATTTGGACCATCATCCTTAAGGTTTATAGGATGACAAGAAGGTGGGGGCAAGAATGGAATACATCGTATACATTGCTTAACTACAGATCTAGCTTCTTGTCTGGAAATACCATAAAGATGTCTTAAAGACCGTGCAGACAAATGTAATTTAGGATGTGCTTGTCTTGCCAATTCAGTAGAATGAAATGTTTAAAGTGCATTGCCTGCCATCTCATTACCCTCGGTCAGTGCTATAGGAAATTTAGAATGCAACCGAATGTGTGTAATATAAAATATTGTTATTCTGTCCCTTATTGCCTGTTGAACTTCCTTAGTTTTCTGTGTATTACTATCTGCCCTATCAGGGATATATGCTGACTCCAATCTAGGTATCAATAATGCTGTATACTTGCTATCTGTGATGATTTTGCAAGGTTCTTTTACTTATAATAATGCATGCAATACTGCATATAAGGCATTTTGTTGTGTAGAAGTAAATGTTGTTTTAAATTTATGCATCTCTTTTTTGGATGAAATATACGTAGATGCCCTAAAATTTTTTGTTGCATCTGTAAAAACATTAATTCCCTCTACTGGTGAGGAAGAGCATTTTTCAATCCAAGACCATGGCCACATGACAAATTGTTGGCCAAAAGAAATTGGGAGGCAATGTTGAATATTCTGATTAATCAATATCTGCCATTTCACAAACTCTTGTATGAAGTTCTCTATTTGTTGACTTGTATACATAGTATATATCATGTGAGGTTCCTGTCCTATTAACAGCCTTACTCTTTTCACTGACTTATGTATGACTTGGGCTACCAGCACAGCATAAGGCACACAAGCTCTGTTCTTTTCCTGAGCTAAAAGTACCCACTCAAAAATTCCTTTTTTCTGATGTAAAACCCCAGTGAGTATTTTTACAGTGAATAAGATTGATACTTCCAAATCCTGTGATTCTAACATCCTGCTAGTAGTGCATTCCATAATCCTTTTCTGCACTAATTTCAAATATTCCAGTGCTTCATCTGTCCATTCTCTGCATGAGTTATATTGAGAAAGACCTATCATTAAAACATATAAAGGTTTCAGTTGATCAGTTGTAATTCCCAACTGTGGCCTACACCACTGAATGTCTCCTATCAATGTTTAAAAGTCATTTAAAGTTGTAACTTTTGTAGAGTCTAAAATAGATGATATCAAACTTAAACCTTACCACTGAATAGATGTACATCATTGTTTCACAGGCTAGTTTCTCCTTCTCTGATTACATTTACTCTGGAAGAAAAATATTTTAGAAATTAAGTTGTTAATATATTTAAACACTAAATTTAACTTTTTCTTAGTCCAAGGAATGACTACAAGTTCAGATTAAAAGAGCAAGATGTTTTCTACTTTAATTTATCAATACATTGTCTTGAAAATGAAAATTCAAAACTGTTTAAAACTTTTCCTGTTGTTAACAGTCACTAATCTTGTATAAATAAAATTAGTTGAAAACCTACACAATAGTAGTTATCTTCCCTTGATCTAATCTGGAACGATAAGAGTTACAATTCACCATAGACCCAGCTGAATGATGAGTTGGGACTGCAAGGCAAAAATTTCTCACGCTTTTGACCGTATGCTGATATTCTGAGAGGTGGCTCCTTGTAATTATTTGTCCCTATTCTTACTTGTTCCACACCCCATGTTACGGACACCAGTTGATAGGGACCCCTGGAGTTTGGGCCTGATCTCTCGGGCCCACAGGATTGTCTGGCCAGCAGAGGCCTGTAGACCCTGGTGGAGTTTAGCTGTAAGCAATGACTGAGGTGGGAGACAAGATAGTAAGAACTCAGATTATTCAAGCAGCGAGGAGTGCTTCTATCTCTTCTCTGACACTAGAGCCCTAATTGAACCTATCAGCTAGTAGTTTGACCTTATAAGGAAGTAATTTGCCTTAAGTCAGGACTGCCCAGGGTGGACACGTAGCCCCAAGAAAGGAAAACATTTTTTGCTTCTTTGTTCTCAGAAAAGCCCAGGAAAAATAGCCTTGAGCAAAACAGTGGCAGAACCCTTCCTCCCAGCGCCATCTTGCTCATCCCTTACCAGTCTCCCCTCAGTTTACCTGAGTCGTGACCAGTGAATGCCGTCCAATAGGCTGGGGGTTGGCAATTCCCTTACACCCCCCACTTTAGCAGCAGCCTTCAGCATTTGCATCAGGACCAGGTGAAGAAGAGCAGCTTGTTATTTTTTCTACTCAACATCACTTGTAAAGCAAAGAAGGACAATAAGATTGGGATCTTAGAATGGGGTCACTGAGATCACAAATATAGAGTTAAAAGGACACTTTAAGATCATCGGGTCCAACTTGCATTTTTGTCAGATGAGGAAACTGATGTCAAGTCAGATGAATGTGCTTTACCAGTTTTTCATGACCAGTAAATGTCTGAGATAAAATTGAACGTCAGTCCATTCATGCTCAAAATCCCTTTCTCCAAGCTCTATGCCAAGTCACTGTGGGAAGGATGGATACAAGCTCATTGTTTATTTCCATAGAACTCTAGATGGTAAGACATACTTGAACAATTAAACACTAAAAGCAGCTCACATTTATATATTGCTTTTCCAGAACACTTCTTTCTCAAAAGACCTTTTATACAGAAAGTCCAAACTTTTGTACCCAACATAGAGTGATATGAATGACAGCGTGAGTGATGATCATCGTGATAATGGTGGTGATGATGATTGAGGGAGACATTACTGGAAGATTTTATAGAAGTTCAGAAATATCCAGCCTTTCCAGATTTCCTTCAGAAACAATCAAAAAATGACCAAAATTTGAATGTAGGAAAGCAAAAATAAAGGAGTAAAGCAGTTGTCCTCCGAAGATGACTTGAGAAGATGTCACACTCGACACTAAGTGTAGTTCCTATGTGAAGCGGTCTAGGCCTCAAAAGATTTCACCTCACTCCCGGACTCATGAACTTTCACCTCATGTACATTTATCTAGCAAAGAGTAGATAGTTGAGTGGAAAGATATTGAATTGCAACCCCTACACCCACCACCACTGTTTGTAGAAGGCAGAAGTAGCTTTGCTGACCAGAAGTGATCCCAGACTGTGGATGTGGGTTAGGAGGAGGTGGCATAAGCCTGGTGAGTGCAGTATCACAGGGAGAAAAACATTTTGAGAGCAGTCTGTCTGGGGGGTCCTGATTTTGGCTCAGGTGAGGAGAGGAGTTCTTGAGGTGGAAACCCTCCGATAGAATTCAGAAAATACTGGTAAAGAGCACCTGAGGCCTGGTCAACATTTCCCACTAATTGAAGTCACAACCTAATTATAGCAATAAGCTACTAAAAATAAAATAAAAGTTAATTAAATAAAAAAATGAGAAAAATGAGTAAGCCAAAGAAAAATAAACCAAACTTGGATAGCTACTTTCTTGTATAGGAAAACGTGGGTACATATATAGAAGAAATGAGTGAGGTTAAAAAAAGCCACTCATACCCTAAAGATTCATTTCAAATGGTCCCCAGTCACCCACAATATCTAGGAAACACTTAAAAGGAATTTGAAATTCCAATAGGAGAAATAGAGGGAAAAAATAAAAGAAATGCAAGAAAATTATGAAAAGAAAGTTAACCAAATTAAAAAAACAACCTTTTTTCTTAATTTTCAATATATATTTAGTTAGCATGACTTTCAACATTCATTTTTTAAAGATATTGAGTTTGAAATTTTGTTACTTTCCTTTCCCTGTCCCCTTCCCAAGATGGCCTGAAAAGTGATATAAACTGACATAAATGTCCCACTGTAACCATATTCAAAATATTTAGAAGTCAATGAGAGAATTTTGCCAGTTGATAAACGATCAAAGACATGAGCAGGCAGTTTGCAGAGGAAGAAACAAAAGATATCAGTTGTCATAGTGGAAAAAATATTAAATTTAAGTACACGAGTATTAAAGGAACTATGAGGCATCAATTCACATTCATAATGTTGGGAACGTTGCTAGAAAAGGTAATTGAGGAATTCTGGTGGGACTTTGGGAGAACCGGTATGTTAATACACTTCGTGTCACTGTAATCTTCTCCAGTCAACATGAAAAGAGATTTAGAGCTATACTCACACATTTATTCAACTATATGTACTCTTTCACCCTGTTACTAGATCTGCAAAGTAAGGATATCAACTTGAGCCAAGATTCTTTGTTGAATAGAAAAAGAAAGAAGTTTCCAATTCAAAACCTCTTGTCTTCCCTGTAGAGGAACAATTATAAAACCGATCTCACTTGCAGAAAAGGAGATTGTACTCCTGACGCTAACAGGAATGCTGATTTTGAAATTAACCAAGTTGCCTATTATATAATGCTATCAGTATGACCTGCCCAGCCCTCCCTCACTGGAAACAAAGTCAACTGCAAGTCATGTCATTATTTCTCTGACAGCATGGTCGTCTTCGGCAACGAAAAACGAACACACAAGCAGTATGTATATTGGGAAATGAAGGGACTGAATGAGATAACCTCTAAAAGTAATGACCAACTCAGCAATTCTCTCTTCACTCTATCACTCAGTCTCAATACACAAGCCAATAATGATCTTCGGAGAGAAAATGATGTATGGATGATCGTGTGTCTCTGGGGCCAAGATCAAAGAAATGCACAGATATGCAAGCTGAGATGCAGTATTTGGGGCAGAACTGGGAGATGCCTGTACAGATATTTTTATATGATTTGGATAGTGGAGTGGTCACAGGAAGAGGATATCTTAGTAAACTGGATAACGTTGAAAAACAAATATAAAATTTCAATTCCATCTTTCCATTGTGAAACTATCTTTGGAAAATGAATCAGAAAGTGGTAGGAAACGGAACGCAAAGAATCTCTTCATCAATACCATTGTTAAGGTGAGAAAGCTCTCAGAGAATCACATCTTTAGAGTGAAAGAAACATTTGATATCACCAATTCTGACTTTTTCATTTTAAAGATGAGCAAACTGAGGTAGTCAAGTGGACTACACAAAGTCATATAAGTAATAAGCACCAGAACCCGGCTTTAAAGCCAGGTCTTTCTAACTCCACAAGTACTATTTGCAACAGATCATGCAGTAAAACTCTCTAAAGTTGTTCTTTATTTTCATTAAAGATTCAAACATAGGAGATATTCCAAGAGATAAAACAGCTTACACTGAAGTAATGAGCTGATGTGAATAAAATATTCCAAGACTGGATGAGCCCTTCATGTAGATAATTTCATATGGTGCCCCAAAACCCAAAGACACAGGTGCTATTACCCTCATTTTAACAATGAAGGAATCAGGGCTGATAGAGGTTAAGGTCTTTCCCCAGGGTCACAGGGGTAGGAAGTATCACAAGCAGGACTGCAATTCTAGTGTTACTGACTTCAAGTTTAACACAGTAACCACTGCCCTTTCCAATGGGCAGAGAATTTTTCTCTCAAGCATCTCTTGATGGAGGTAGACTAAGTGCCATTTTTCAATTTTCTGTTGTGTCAAGGAAATAAGAATCGAGTAAGTGCTAGAAATGGGATTGAAAAGAGAGTTTTGCTATTTTTTTTGGAAATTGCCCTCATGATGCCAACCTGCCTTTCTTGAGATTTTAATTAGAAAAAGAGCAATGATTCTCAGAGAGATATGTGTGAATTACTTTAAGCACAGGAGTCTGTAACCTCCTGGGTAAGACAGTAGAGTCTCCTGCCAAGGAAAAGATGAGAATGTTTTTTCTCAGATTCAGGAAGAACGTTGTATTTTGAAACACCTGTTGGGTCTAGGAGTCCATGATTACTGTAGAGGCAGAGAGAGACAGTTAGTGATGCTTTATCATGTCCAAGTTGGGCATCTGAGGGGAAAGGAGAGTGTAGATGAGATTGCAGGAAAGTCAAGGTTTGAGAAAATCCAAGCCTTCAAGTAAGGTGAGAAGAGGAATAAACATTGTCAGAGAAGATGGAGAAAGGGATAAAGATGTAGATTTCCCCTGTTGGATAACCAACGGTAAGTTTGTATGTGTAGGTTGTTGAGCATATATCTGTGGGTATTTGTGAAGACGGATGTGGGAAAGGGGAAGGTAGGAGAGTCACTGTATGCCTAATCAGAGCAGGCTCAGGAATTCTTGGAGTGGGGGCCATAGTAGTGTTTGCTGTCTTCTTGTCTGTTCTGGGTTCTGGCACTAACTGTGGCCACTGTGTGTATTTCAAAGTAACTCCAAAAGGTAAAAGAAGGAAACGGTGTGTCTTTTGAAAGATCGTAAGAGTCTTTATACCCCAATAGATGTGGGGAAAAGTAAATCAAATGGCTAATGAAAGGAGGGGCACTGTCATTTCTTCCTTCACTACTTCTAACAGGAAACAATACAAAAGCAATAACAATGTGCCCATTGGACTGTTCACTTCCCTGAGATTGGAGGGAATTTTGGTAATCGAGCAACTTCTGTTAGAGCCAGACTTCAAGTATCTCATCTCGAGTACTGTTGCTTATATCATTAGGTCCAACTGTCTCTCCTGAAATGAAAAGATAAAAGCCTTCCCATTAGGGTTATATTAGTAAATCTTTAACAACAGTCTCCAAAAAAAAAAGTATGACAAAATTTACATTTTAGTCTTATTTATTAAGCTTTTGCTAACTTTAAATCTGGGAAACAAAGAAAACAATAAATTACGTCCCAATTTGTACAATTTTGATCATTTCCAACATGTACGTTTGCATTGATAATTTAAAAATCGGCTTTTGTGATCCAGTTTAAGCTGACTTCAGCACATCTTTATTTCCAATTATACAACTCTAAACTTCCCTCATTGACAGAAATATACGTTGCCCTCCTTATTCTAACAAGACCTTTCAGTGTCAAGTTAAGCAAGTCTCTTCTTTTCCTTTCTCAAAATTAGTGTTATCATATTAAAATAAAGGAATTGAATTGGACAATTGTAGAAAGCCATTGTCCGCTCAGAAAAGGTTTTTGCAATTTACTTTTCATTGACTGAGTGTCAATGTATTCATTTTGGTCTATTCTTGGTGAATATACAAGCCAAAAATCATCTACAGGGAGATAACACTTGGATGATGGCATGTTTGTATGACAACAGCCAGGGATGTACAAATAAAAGAGCTCATGGGAATTGTTTGGGGCACAGATGGAGAAGACAACACATGTGGTCTCTGAGGATTTGAGTCGCACAATCAATGGGGAAAATGATATCACATCTGACAGTACCAGAGAAAGTATATAGGATTTCTGACCTGCCTATCCCCATAGCAGCAGTCTTCAGGATTTGTATCAGACCAGGTGGAAAAGAGCAGCTTATTATTTTGTCTGTCAACATTACTTGTAAAGATGAGAGGGGCATGAAAACTGCTATCATAGACTTGGATTACTGGGATCCAAAATACAGAATTAGAAGGACATTTCAGATCATGAAGTCAAATTTACACATTTGACAGATGAGGAATGTGATGCAAGTAAGATGAATGTGCTTTCCCAGGTTATCATAACCAGTAAATGTCTGAGATAAAATTAAAAGTCAGGCCATTCTTGCTCTAAGTCCATTGCTCCATGTTCTATGCCAAGTCAGTATGGGAAGGATGTAAACAAAGTCATTGCAAATTTCCATTGAGCTCTAGATGGTAAGACATAATTGAACAACTAAATACTAAAAGCAACTCATGTTTATACCTACTTTAGCAGAACACTTTTTTCTCCAGAGACCTTTTATATAGAAAGTTAAACATTTGTACCCAAAATAAAGATGAGAGAACTCAGGTTCAGAGAAATGTAGGAAGATTCAGAAGTGTGAGTAAAATTAAATGTTAAAATAATATGTAAAGATGATTGAAAAGATCTGTGATTCATTCATAGCAAAATCTTTCATTGTCACGGCTACATGTAAGGTACTATCAAATTGCATTATTCTTGTTATCCTAGGTTGACATTGTCATTGAATTCCTCAGTGGCCAACAATCTGGAATCCAACTTCTTCATGCTCAGGAGGGTTTACACACAGAAAGAAACAGTACACATCAACACGCAGATATACCCACACCCACACTCATACACACATACACACACACACATACACTCACACACACACATACACTTCCCTCTTCTTTTATGATAAAAGAGAATTATTTTACTCTGCGTGTATAGAAAGTTTGCTTGTGATGCTGTAGTTGCAGATGATTTGGGGTTTTACATTTGAACCTCAGTATACAGTTAAGTTAGGATTCTGGATTATTGTTTGATATTTGAGTTCATCACTCTATTGATTTAGAATGTAATCCTTCTATAACTTTTCATCCTATGAACACTTTTTGCTACATAAATATTTCATAATCTATCCAAAGTACTAAAGCTCTAGTAATCAACTTTAATTACATTCGAAAACACAGAAAATACAAGTACAAAAAAAAAGACCAAAACACAGGGCTTCCAATTGTCTGAGTGTAAGGAATGCATCCATCACAGATCAACAGAGAGATCTGTCTCACCATATATACATAGTTACCATAGAGAGAAACAATATCACCTGGGTTTTCAAAGTGGGGAATTCAGGAAGCGTAACCTCCTTAACGGCTACCCAGTTTCTCATCTGGCACAGGAACCATCTTCCAAAACATAAACCCCAAAATAAAACCTCCCCTCAGAATATGTATACACTTATCAGAGCCAGAGTGCAAGACCTTGGTGACTCAGTGCCTCATTAAAACTTAACTAAAGGTATAGACCTTCCTACAAAACAACCCTCCTCTCTACAAGCTTCCCTTAACGAGTTCCACCTGACATTTAGTATTGGGCCAGAGTGATCTTTACGTTGTAGTTATGTAAAATAATTTGAAGATTTTACAGTGTGATATAAATGACAGTGCTGACAATAAGATGATGATAATGGTAACTATAATGATGATGGTAGTAATGACGATGATGATAATGGTGGTGTCCATGATGTTGATGATAGGGGATGATGATGATGGGGGAACACATCATGGGAAGATGGTAAAATACGTCAGAACAGAAATTTCCAAGCTCTCCATGTTTCCTTTAAAATCAGAAACTCACCAAAACATGAATATAGAGCAGCAAAAATAAAGAAGTAAAGTAGTTGTCCTCCTAAGATAACTTGACAGCATATCACAAAACAGATTTCCAGGGGCTGGGGTCTGACCTGAGTGAAGTGTAGATACTTTCAGGTTGACTGAATTAAGGAACGATGGTCTCTAAGGACATCTCCTTTGTGAAATAGTCTTGGCCTCAAAAACAGTTACCTCATTTCTCACCTTACTCCCAGCCTCAGGAACTTTCACCTCACAAACTTTCATCTAACAAACAGCGGAAGATTGAGTGGGAAAATATTGAAAGAACACCATGTATCAGTAAGCTCCCCACTATACACATGGGGCCCTGCTATCACTGGTTCTTTTATATGTTTCCCTAAAAATAAAGCCATCTTTTCAGGGGTTAACATTCTCTTTAATCAAATATATGTAGCATTCATTTACTTCAGGCGAAAAAGTCAGCACCCTGAATTTCAGAGAAAGCTTAAAGAAATCCAAATTAGCACACAGTGCTTGCAGACTTTCTCACAACAAGCAATTCATACATCACAATTCAACACACAGATACAGCTGCCTGACTACACATACAGAGTTACCAAAGATGGAAGAACCAACATCTAGATTTCCAAAGCCAGGATTCTGCTTAGTGGCTTCCCAGCGTCTCATCTGGCGCACACACCTTCTTCCAAAACTATGTCCCAAAGTAAAACCACCCTTCAGAGTCTTTATACACTTTTCAGAGTCAGAGAATATGACCCTCTGACCCAGTGCTTCAATAGAAAAGAAAAACTGCTCTTGGGCACTCTCAAGAAAAAAGAAAACAAAACAAAAACAAAACAAACAAAAAAACCAAACCTTTCCTAACCAAGCTTACCACATCCCATTAAGGGGTGTGGAAGACCTTCTTTAATCACGGTATTCAATCAAAAGCACCTTTAGTAAAACAAAATTAGCAAATCCTCCTACTTTGCTTGCTTTTGCACACCACCATCACCCACACTCTTTCATCACTAAGAAATGAATGTACAGCAGCAAAAATAAAGGAGCAAAATAGTTATCCTCTTGAGATAACTTGAGAGGATGTCACAAAAGACAGAATTCCAAGATTTGACCTGAGTAAAGTGGTCAAAATCCTTTCAGACTGGTGGAATTAAGAAACACTGAGCCCTAAGGGCAGCGCCTTTGGGAAACATTCCAGCCATCAATAAATTTCACCTCAAATCTCACCTCATTCCCAGCCTCAAGAACTTTCATCTCACAAGCTTTCATCCAACAAACAGCAGATGATTGAGTGTGTGTTTGTGTGTGTGTGTGTGTTCATCCTTGGTGCCAAAGAAGACCATGCCATCAGAGAAATGGTGACAATGCATTGGTGTTCAATTTTCACACATTTTCTCAAACATGTGTTATTTTCCTGTATTGTCATGTTAGTCAATCTGAAAGGCGAGGTGTGGTGCAGCAGAGTTGTTTTGATTTTGCATTTCTCTTATCAATAGTGATTTACCCCATTTTTTCATATTACTAAAGACAGTTTAAATTTCTTCATCTGAGAACAGTCTTTCACGTCCTTTGGCCATTTTTCAATTAAAAAATGACTTGTGTGTGTATACATGTGTGTGTGTGTGAGAGAGAGAGACTCAGTTCTCTATATATTTAAGAACTGAGGCATTTATCAGGTACACTGGTTACAAAGACGATTTCCTGGCTTCCTGCTTCCCTTCTAATCTTGGTTGGATTGTCCTTGTTGTGCATTGTTTTTAATTTAATGTAATCAAAATTAAGAAATGGAAAATCTTAAGAAAAACTTACTCCTTTAAAACTAGAATTGGACAAGAGAAATTGAATAATATTTTAAGACAACAAGGAAACTGAAAGTAGAAAAAATGAAAGACATTTTGAAACATCTCATTAGAAAAACATCTGATCTAGAGAACAGATTAATGACAGACAGTATAAAAATTGTCAGAATAGGTGGCAACATCACAAGATATTATTAAAGAAAATTAATCATGAGCTTTTAGAACAGGAGCGTAAAGTAGAAATAGCAAAAACCTTCTACCATCATTCACCTGAAATACATCCCGGGGGAAAACTTACTGGAATGTCAGAATCAAGTTTCAAAGTCTCCACGTTAGGGAAAAAAATACATCGTAAGAAATAAGAAAAGTAAACACTGTGCATATACAGTCAGTACCTCACAAGACCTAGGAGCTTCTATTCTAAAAGACCATAGGTCTTAGGACAGTATATTTCAAAGAGCAAAAGAGCTAGATTTTCACCCAAGAATAATTTATCCAGAAGAGGTGAGTATAATATAGAATATAACAAAAGGGACATTTGATGAGCTGAAAGACTTTGAGGTATTTCTTACAAAAAAAAAGAACTCAAAGAAAATTTGATATGAAAGAGCCAAAATAAAAGCAAGTAAAACATTAAAGATTAATTATAAGTAAATTCTTTAGGTCAAAGTACTTATTTATGGTATATGAAAATGTTATCAATATTCTTAAAACTGTTATCATTTGTAAGATAGTTTGAAAAGAAGGTTGGGCCTGAGTTGTATATGATGTGGAGATTTTTTTAAATGGATAGGAAAAGGTAAAAGGAAGCAATTATATAATAAAAATGCGATGTGAAGGAAAGAACAAATACAAAGCAAACAGGTGGGATGGAAGGCAGATAATATTGGCACCTTACACTCATTCTGGCTGAAGAGTAAACCATGTGTGCATCTAGAAAGATATCACTGGTTATTGTGCTCCAGTCTCAAAAGAAGGCCAAAATTACAACCTATTCTAGAGTCAAGTTGTATTATCTCTGACTGTGACTAATCAGACAAAGATGAGCTCGAAATATTCTATCACAGGGCAGGCACAAATACTCCATGTGAATATTTTGGATTGATTCTCCAAATTTGCACATTTTCCATTTCTTTTGAGCTACTTCAGTTGGCTTTGCTCCTAAACCACAGGCCCTTCTGTGATGAAGGCAACATACTCGGTGTGGTCTTCTGACAGTGTCTCCCATGTCACACAATCACTTCCAAAGTTCTTAAGAGAGAGCTTTAGAGTATTCTCTTATCCCTTCTTCGCACCATCATATTAACACTTGCTTTGTGTGAATTCTCCATGAAATAATCTTTTTGGCAAGGGTACATTTTGCATTTCAACAACATGGTCAGTCCATCCGAATTGCACTCTCTGAAGTCGAGTTTCAATGCTCAGCAATTTGGTTCAAGAAAGGACTTCAGTATCTGGTAACATTATGCCGGCTGACTTCCAGAATCTCCCTAAATCAAGTCAAATATGAAGTAATTGACATTTCTCGCATGGAACTCTCAGACAGTCAAGTTTTCATAGGCATGTAATGACGAGGTAAGCACATAATTTCTCAGTATGTCTTCAGTTTGGTAGTCATTCTAATAGTTTTCTCTGCTTTACTTTTGTTCAGTCTCCCAAACACTGAGCTAGATACACGAATGTTAACGTCATTATCAATATGTACATTCCTGGAAAGTATACTAAGATAAGTGAACTTGGCCACAGCATTCAAAACTTCAGCATATGCTCTAACGGATGGTTCCACATATGAAAAGAAGATTGTAGAAGTTGTCTAAACATGTAGACAGATAAGGAAACTGTAGAACACAGTGAGAAGGAACTTTTAGAAAAGTATATAGTTTGAGATTTGGGAGGGTAAAAAGGCAGGATGGGCTGGGAATTTTGTATTGGTGTGCAGATTGTGGTTGGGAAGGTAGGACCTGTGCTCTTGGAAAAGTGCATGGGATAGGAATGACCAGACAGGGGTGGGGTGTGGAAGGTACGTTAACTAGAAGAGGTTAAAAAGTCTGGGTAAGAAAGGAAATAGTAAGCTAAAATAAGAGAGGGTGAAATTCAAAATTAGTCATTATAACTATGAATATGAATGGGATCATTTAGCATCTCTCCTTACATTGGGAAACAACAGCAGACTGCAAACATCCCTGTAATATAGGAATGGCTGGAAATTTTGTGGTCTATAATTGTGATGGAATACTACTATACTATAAGCAATAATGAGCTCAATGATGTTAGAAAGATATGGAAAGACTTGGGCAAAATGGTGGAGTGAAATGAATAGAAACAAAAGAATATTATATTAAGAATACCTTTAAGTGACTAAATCATTTTGACTATTAAAAATGAACAAACTCAAAATCAAGGATGAAGATGGTGGAGACAACAAAGTTGAAACATCAAAGCCTCTAAGAACAAATGTGAATTGATTACAGGTCACAGAAGAACTCAGAAACAATTTCTGAAAATCAAGTAAGAGAAAAAGAGGAAAAATGGGAAGAGAAACGAGAGCAATGGAAGATAATCATGAAAAACGAGTCAACTGTTTGCTAAAGGGGACCCCATAAATGCAGAAGAAAAAACACCTTAAAAATAGACTAATCCAAACGACAAAAGAGATACAAAAAGCCGATGAGGAGATGAATACTTTTAAAAGCAGAATTAGTCAAATGCAAAAAGAGGTCCAAAAGCTCACTGAAGAAAATAATTCTATCAAAATTAGAATAAAACAATTAGAATCTAATGACTTTATGAAAGAAATTATAAAACAAAGACAAAGAATGAGAAAATGGCAGACAGTGCCGAAATATGTCATTGGATGAAATACTGACCTGGAAATAGATACAGGAAGTACAATCTGAAATTTACTAGATGCCTTGAAAACAATGATTAAAAATTGCAATGCATTACCTTTCCAGAAATTAGCAAGGAAAACTACCTCGATATTCTAGAAGCGAGGAAAGAAATGGAAAGAATGCGCCAATCAACCCCTGCCAGAGATACTAAGAAGAAAACTCCTAGAAATATTGGAGCCAAATTTCAGGGTTCCCAAGTTAAGGAGAAAATAGTGCAAACAGCCAAAAACAAACACTTAGAGGATTGTGGGAAAAAATTGAGATAATACAACATTTAGCACCTTCTACATAAAGGGATTACAGTGCTTCAAATACGTGCCAGATGTCAAAAGAGGTAGGATTAAAACCAACAATAAGCTGTCCAGCAAAACTGAGTATAATCCTTCAGAGGAAAAACGAGTCAGTCAATGAAATAGAGAGCTTTCAAGTATTTTTGATAAGAAAAAGACAAGAGTTGAATGGAAAAGTTGACTTTAAATAAAAGAATCAAGAGACTCATGAAAAGGTGAAAGGGAATGATAAGTCATAAGGACTTGCTAAATTAGAACTTTTCACATTTTTCCATGGAAAGATAATGTTTGTACATGTTTTCAATTTAAATTTATTTTTAGTTTTCAACATTCATTTCCACACGATTTTGAATTCCTAATATTCTACCCATCTTACCTCTTTACCCACACCTTGAGAAGGCACATATTCTGATTATTCCTTCCCCCAGCATGCCCTCCCTTTCATCATCCCCTCAAAATTATCACATTTCCTTTTCTTTCTTGGAAGGTAAGAAAGGTTTCTATACCCACTGACTGTAAATCTCATTTCCCAGTTTCATGTAAAAACTTTTTCTAACATTTGTTTGCAAAACTTTTAGTTGCAAATTCTCCTCTTTCTTCCATTCCCACCCACCTCCATTGAGAAGGCAAGCAATTCATTATAGGTTATACATGTACTATACATATAGAGTTATGAAAAACATCTCATTGGCAGTCATGCTGTTAAAGACTATATTTCCCTCCTTCCTATACTACCCCCCAAATATACTAATTTATAATTTGACCCTGTCCCTTTTATAAAGTATTTGCTTCTGACGATCCCCTGCCCAATTCTGCCTTTCCTTCTCTTATAACTCCTTCAGCTTCTCCCCTTCCCCCTATTTTCCTGTAGGGTTAGATATACAGTTCAGTATGTATATTATTCCCTATTTAAGCCAAATCTAATAAGAGTAAGGTTCACTTATTCCTTCTCACGTCTCCCCTCTTCCGCTCCATTGTGAAACCTTTTTCTTCCTTCTTTTGTGTAAGATAATTTGCCCCATCCTATCTTGCCCTTTCTCCTCCCAATATATTCCTTTCTCCCCCCAAATTTTTTGTTTCAGGTGTTATCCCTTCGTATTCAACTGACCCTGGACTTTTATGTATCTAATCAATCCATCCATCCATCCATCCATCCATCCACCCATCTATCATCCATAACCATCCAGCCATCTATTTATCCATCCATCCATCTATCTATCTATCTATCTATCTATCTATCTATCTATCTATATATCTGTCTGTCTACCTACCTACCTGTCTGTCTGTCTTTATGTCTATCTATGTATCTATCTATCATCTGCCTATCTATCTATCCATCTATCTATCTATCTATCTATCTATCTATGTGTCTGTCTGTCCGTCTCTCCATCCATTTTTCTTCTTTCTTTCTTTCTTTCTTTCTTTTTTCTTTTTTTCTATCTCTCTTTATTTCCCCCACCTACGTTAACATTTAGGAAGGTCTCATGAGCTACATATATCAATATTCCAGGTAGGATGTAAACAGTTCAACTTCGGTAAGTCTCTTAAGGTTTCTCTTTTCTGTTTACCTTTTCATGCTTCTCTTGATTCTTGTACTTGAAAGTCAAATTATCTGTTCATCTCTGGTCTTCCCATCAAGAAGGGTTGAGAGTCCTCTATTTCATTGAATTTCCATTTTTTTCCTGAAGGATTATACTTAATTTTACTGGGTATGTGATTCTTGGTTTTAATCCTAACTCCTCTGACCTCCAGAATATTATCTTTCAAGACCTTTGATCCTTTAATGTAGAAGCTGCTAGATCTTAGGTTATCCTAAATGTATTTAAAAAATTCTCAAATTGTTTTTTTCTGACTGATTGCAATGTTTTCTCCTTGACCTGGGAACTCTGGATTTGGCTACAATATTCCTAGGAGTTTTCCCTTTGGGGTCTCTTTCCAGTGCCAATCAGTGAATTCCCTCCATTTCTATTTTACCCTCTGGTTCTAGAATACTAGTGCAGTTTCCTGTAATAATTTCTTGAAAGAAAATGTCTAGGATCTTTTTTGATCATCAGTTTCAAGTAGTTTAATAATATTTAAATTATCTCTCCTGGATCTGTTTTACTGGTCAGTGGTTTTTCAATGAAATAGTTCACACAGTCTTCTGTTTATTCATTCTTTTGTTTCTGTAGTATAATTCCTTCATTTTTCATGGTAATTAGCTTCCATTTACTCCATTCTAATTTTTATGGAATTATTTTCTTCATTGAGCTTTTGGACCTCCTTTTCCGTCTGGCCCATTCTGCTTTTTAAGTCATTCATCTCCTACTTGCATGTTTGGACTTCTTTTGCGATTTGGGTTAGACCATTTTTCAGCTGTTATTTTGTTCAGTAATTTGGTGAGTCTCCTTTAGCAAGCTACAGACTTGATTTTCATGATTTTCTTGCATCACTCTTCCCAATTTTTCTTCTACTTCTCTTACTTGGTTTTCAAAATCCTTTTTGATCTGCTCTATGGCCTGTGACTTATGCATATTCCTCTTCATGCATTTGATGTAGGAGCTTTCACTTTCCTCTCCTCCACTGGTTGTATGCCAAGAGCTTCCTTGTCACCAAAGTAATATTGAACAATCTGAGTTATTTTATGATATTTTATTCATCCTCCCTCGTAAACATCTGATTTTCTAACTCTTTGTCTAATGTTCTCCTCAAAGTGGGGGTGAATGGAGGAAGTGAGTGTACTCTTCCACGTATCAAGGACTTTATATCAGTCGCTCCATTTCCCAACCTCTGTAGACCCAGAGATTCAAAAGAAATATCTGACTGCTTTCACCACCCCCATTTCCCTCAGGGTGGGCCTGGACCTGACCAGATCACCTGCCCCTCTTTCACTCAGGTCCCACAAAATCTTACCACTGACCCGTTGGACATTTACGGGTTGAGAAGTCTGTAAACTGTCACAATTCCCAATGATTCAGTCTTCTGAGGCATGCTGTAGCCAGCCTGTACTGCTGCAGTACATGCCAGGCTGCACTCCACTCCCTGCCCAGTGTGAAAGACCCTGAAATGGACAGACAGAGAATAACTCACAGGCAAAATCAATTAGGAATTTCGAGAGCGTCATTTAATAGCCAGACTGGTGGCTGCCTCATGGGAAAACCCAGAGGAGACAGCCCCGAACTGTAGTGGGTGTGTGCATTTTAAGCATTTCGGTGCTTCTTGCTACAGCCTTGTGGTTTCTACAATAGAGTTCTGACAGAGCGGGGGCGGGGCGGGAGGGGGGTTTGTCGTTAAGTAAGTGCCCCTAAACAAAAGGAGTTGTCAGGGTACTGTTAGGCAGAGGACTCCAACAGAGAAGAGGTGCCAGGAGAGGGATTCAATCAAAGACTGGTTGCCATTCAACAAAAAGTAGTTGTCAGGAAGCAGGGGGGGCAGGGGGGCGCTCAGCAATAGTAGTTACCTGGCAAAGGGACTAAACAGAAAATGGCTGTTAACAATCCATCAGATATTTCACAACCCAAAGGGGAATAACGTTTTGACAGGGGCCCAACAAAAACCTGTTACTAGACAGGTTATCCAACCCTGCCCAGTAACCTAACAGGTATCTCTCAACCTAGGGGCCCAGGGAGGAATAATGTCCACTTCACTCTCGCGTATCATGTAACTAATTCAAACGAGAGACTCATCAAATTCCAAAGGGGTATAAGCCAGGCAGAAAGAAAACAGTTTAATAGATTGGAGGTGATTCCTAAAGTACTTAGAGGCACAGTTCACAATTCATGTGGCTATTAGTAGACCAAGGCACAGGAGGACCAAGGGTCCCACTATGACGGACACCAAACTAGTTAACCAGGGTGATCAGTTGGACAAAGACTGGAGTGTTGTGTCATGGAGTCATGGAGTGTTATCAAATTGACTCCCGTTCTTCCAAATACCTGTGGACCATGGCAAGAGACTCTTGGACCACCCCAGAGTACTTTGCATAAAAACAATAGGTCTCTACTAGAGCTTTGCAGAGGCCACCCTGTTTTAGGAACAGAAGGTCTAGAACCCTCCGGTTTTGCAGAGCTACCTTGGCTAGGGAATCTAAAGCAGACTCTAGATATGAGATTTGGGACTCTAATGTCTTGGTCTGTGCGGGCACTAAGAGTGTTGAAATGGCTGTTACCCGTGACTGGGAAGGCTGTGGTTACGGCTGCCTAACCAGCCATACCCAATCCTGCTAGAATGGGAATCAGGATAGGAGCAGCCCTGGGAACATATCCTCATAGGTTGAAGTGTTCCCGGAATTCAGGCTCAGAATACAAATAAACCTGGGGCAGGACATGAACCGGAGTCCCACACCCATATTCTGACAGACTGGTGAAAAGGCCAATGAGGATGCACAGATTGAGGTGAAAACTGACAGCTGCAAAGGAGGAATTCTGAGCAATAACCGTCCCATCGAGAGTTTTGCTTAGATTCCACAAGTAAGGCATGGGTTGATGGGTTCTGGAGCAGCCTGTAGGAAAGAAAAGAAACTAAAGGAAGGAGGACAATAGAACGATTTAAAATGGGGCCTGAGATTTCCAGCCAGATGTGCTGTCCACTGGGCAGATGGTAATGCCACTGGCTTGACGTGTGAATGATGTATCCACGCCTGTCGTCCTGCGACCTCAACCACTGATGGACTTGACAGGATCACTTGAAAGGGCCAGGTCCACTAAGGTTCAAGCGAAGATAAAGATTTGAGGGCACTCTGGACCTCGCGTAGAGCTTGTAAGGACTTGAGGCAGGCAACATTAGAAAAGTCGGGAAGCCAACACTCAGAATAAGACAATTCACAGAACAACTGGTTGGTGGGTGAGGCTGCTCCAAACATGATTTCAAAGGGGGACAGAGAGAGAGAGAGAGAGAGAGAGAGAGAGAGAGAGAGAGAGAGAGAGAGAGACCTAGCCCGAAGGAGAGCTAAAGGAAGGAGACTCACCCAGGTCTTGCCAGTTTCAACCTTAAGCTTAGCAATATGCTCCTTCATGGTCCTATTCATCCTTTCTACCTGGCCTGAACTCTGGGGCCTAAAGGCACAGTGTAGTTTCCACCTAACCCCGATAGCTTTTGAAAGAGCTTGCACACCTTAAGACACACACACACACACACAAACAAAACTTGGCCATATGACAGCAACTTCTTTAGGTAGCCAGACTCTATCCAACAGACCTCGTATTTGATGCTGGTTCCTCACCTCTTTTCCCGCTGGAGTCAACAAACCCTTTTGTTGATATGCATAGTCATGCACATAAAGAGTAGTGAAAGCATCTTCCCAGCCCAGGATTGTGGACCAGATTAAAGAAGTGTTAAGGTGTCTGAGTCTGATCTCTCAGGCCCACAGGCCTTATCTGTCCAGCAATGCCTGTAGGCCTTGGTGGACTGAGCTGTAAGTAATGACCGAAGAGGGAGAAAAGATAGTGAAGAACTCCGTTAATTGAAGCAGCGAATGGTGCTTTTATCTCTTTACTGACACTAGAGCCCTAAGTGAACCTATCAGCAAATAGTGTGCCCTTATAAGGAAGTACTATAACTATGACCAGGACTGCCCAGGGTGGACACATAGCCCCCAGAAAGAAAAAACGTCTTGGGCCTTCTTTGTTCTCCAAAAGCCCGGGAAAATAACCTTGAGCAAAACAGGGGCGGAACCGTTCCTCCCAGCGCCATCTTGTTCATGCCTTTCCAGTCTCCCCTCAGTTTACCTGAGCTGTGACCAGTGAATGCCGTCCAAGAGGCTGGGGGTTGGCAATTCCCTTACAAAGAAGGGCCCAGAGAGGAGAGAAGGGTGTATGGGTAGGAACCGTAGGATGGTGGGTTTTTACCTGGCTGTTCACTTCATGGAGGTCTGGAGCTTGCCTGAGATACCTGGAACTGGGCTGGTGAACAGGCAAGAGTTGAGTGTTCCAGGGGCTTTAACAAGGGCGGAGGATGCTCGCACCAAAAAGATGGGTAATGTGGGGTCAGATACCAAGAAGAGCTGACCATGATGGGGGGTACTCTCTGACCAGGCACGGCAGTTGCAGGAGGCAGAACTACCTCAGGGGCTGGTGCCTTGCCATTCAGCCCATATGCCAAAAATTTCCTGATGAAATCCTGACAACATAAGTGAAGGGGCATCTGCTGGTTATCAGAAAAATCATTAATCTTGATTCTTCTGAGAGGGGTCAGGATACCACCAGCTGGGGTAGAGGCTCAAATTCCAGGGAAGGAAAAGGGCCAGGGAATCAGGCATGACCAGGAAAGAATGAGAAACCAGGTCCTTGCCTAGGTGGATGTCCCTTGCTGTGATTACAGGGACCAGTGTCCCCCTGAACTGAGATGGAAGAGTGAGACAATGGGCCCAGGGGTTTCTTCAGTAACGAGGCTGCAGCACCCGTGTCAACCAAAAAAATGAGACTGGATGACCCCCCCACAGAGTGTCACCCTCAGCTCCTGGGGAAGCTTCAGCTAGAGCTGTAACCACTGCTCTAGAGACTTTATGGGCCACCTCCAAGAGTTCAGTTAGATTCTTCCCTTCGAGCTTGTCCTTTTTCTGGATTTACTTTTGAATGTCCGGAACAGAATTGGAAACAGTCAGTTACTATGGCTCTCTGGTTGTTTGGATCCTCCCAATCAATATGGGTGTATAATCTGTATGCCTCCATCAATGTTTCGAGGTATGCAGAGGGAGTCTTATCCTTGCTTTGCCTAATTTCACCAACCTTAGGCATATTTGTTGACTTTCTAGCCACAGTTCTAAGCCCTCCCCAAAGCAACTGACAATACCTGTCGAGAGCCTCCTTACCTCGGTCATCATTGGAGTCTCAGCTAGGACGGGTTCCAGGGGGTAGGCGGTTAAGATAGGCAGAGTCAGAGGAGGGGCAGCCATCTGGCTCCAAGATGCCCTTTCAGGCTTCCAGGAGGATACAGTCGCATTCCTCACTGGTAAAAAGCACCCAGAGTAACTTCTGGCAATCATCCCAGGTAAGTCAATGAGTAAAACATCTTTTGAATCTGTTTTAATTCAGTTAGGAGTGAAATTTTCCAATCATGCAGTATCTGTGTTAAAACCAGACTCGGGAATAGTCAGGTGGGAAACATTCCTTTATAAAAGGATACAATGGGGAAACTGACCAGGAGGATCCCATCCTAGACTGTGTCTAGAATTGTCCCCTCGGTGTTTGCTCCCCAGATACAAATTTCACCTGATGACAGTACAGGATGCAGGATTACAGTCCCTCTGAGCAAGCTGTGTCATATTCTCTCAGACACTGATTTAATGCAGACAACTATACCCGAATTCAAACTTAAACAAAACTATTCATGGTCCCAAATGCTTTTACCTTAAACAGCAAATTTCATTAATCACAAGTTAAAGCCAGATACAGTTATTTGTACAACTTCCGAGCAAGTCACATTCATTGTTTCAAACAAATTTTTCTCTTAGGACTGATGACCTAGTCTACATGAAAGGAGCCTAGGCCATTTTACAAACCAAAAGGAATTGGCACAAGTTCCATGTCTACCAACCCCCAGATATACAGGAGAACTATTCTGCAGAACCAGTTGGGCAGAACCAGTTCAAATAAATTTTTACTCCATTCATTTCTTTCTATACAGTGACCAATTAATAATTTTAGATTTAGTGTTAAAACAGCAGCTTCAAACACTTAGTTAACAATCTTACAGCTTTTATAAATGATAGCCAATTATTTTAGGTGTCATTTCTTCAACAGGGAAAGGTGAAAATACCTGCTTTTAAATAACGTAACTGGCTTTACACAATTTTTCCAACCTCTTTTAGTTTCAACAAAAATCAGATTACAAATTGCTTTCTCTAACACCATTTATGGATTTCAGGGTAAAATAAAATCTTAATGGCTCTAATTTTTACTCAAGAAAATTTCATGTCCGTGTCCACTCCTTAAAAATGTTTTTAAAAGGAAAGGTCATGAAATCACAAGCAGAAGTGAAGAGACTCTGAAAGAAGTCCAGAGGCACCTAGTCCCCTCCTTTTCACTTGGGAGTTCAAAGCCTTCCCAAATTGCCTTAGTGTCAAATAATACAACAAATTATGACCTGTTTTAAACATCCAATTAGGAGTAACATGTTTCACTTAAAATATGACCAGAATAACTACCTTTTAGTTATATCCCATATACAAAAACTTTCCTCTTTTAGGTGAGGCATGAGGTAATTAAAAAGCTATTTAATTCATCTCTCTGATATGAGGGAACAAATTCCCAATTTCTTTTTGTCTCTCTCTATACCTTCACAACCTGACCAGAGTTAGAAAAAAGAAAGAGAGAGAGAATTTTTGAGGGGAAAAAAAAATTCCCATTTTCTTCTTGTCTTTCCACTTTCACAACCTGTTCAGGGTTAGAAGGAAGAAAGAGAGAGATAATTTTCCAACAACTTTCCAAAAATATTTAAACTTATCCCATGTTGTTCTCCTGGTGGGCTTTGACTAAAGCCCCTTTAAAACTGCACATACAGTATTTCCTTGCATTCCTTATAAGATTAGTTTCTCTTTCTCTCTCTCTATTTCTCCTCCCTGATGCTGCAGCCATCAGAGAGAAGGGAGAAGCGGGAGGAAAAGCAATAATATTCCACATTCCAGTTACAATGGAGCTGGCCGTAATAACTCAAACACACACACACACACACACAGAGAACATGTAAAAACAGAGCACATACACAGACAGTAAAAGAATAACTTTGGCTTACTTTCTATCACCGTGTTCCAAGGACGGGGAATCAAACCTATTCAGATGCTGATATATGGGATCTGATCCGGATGGCTGGATCTCCATTCACTATTCTCCACACCTGCCCTGCAATAGATTTACCAAAAGTCCCCTTCAGTGGCCACTCCAGCCTGAAAGTGGGCCACTTCTGTTGACAGAATAAAGTTACCTTTTCCTTTAGACTTTGTACCCATAACCAGCTGCGGCTTGTTGGAACTGCTTCAAACATTTTAACATGAATTGTAACCGAGTCTCGGGACCTGATTGTACTTGGCCCATGGTAAACAGAAACACAAAACAAAGGACAAACAGAATAGACAGACAGACACGGTCAGGACTCCTTTCAGCACTCTGGACAGGACGAACACAGAACAAAGACAAGCAGGCTCTGCAGACACAGTCATACAGCCAGGGACATCAGGCGGCGTCCCTCTGAGGTCAGTAAGGGCATTTTTCGTTGTGTCCAGTATTAGCCACTTACTTTCAGGAGTACTCACCAGAACAGACAGGGATCTCAAAATTTGGCGAGATCAGGAGAATTTTGCTACTGTAAGCCTGACTCGAACTGTCCTCTGAAATCAGGGCCAGGGAACATAACCCTGTTGGCTAACCCCTGAATTCAAAGTTCAGTCGTCCATGGCAGACAGTTTGCCTGTACATACAAGCCAAAGGCCACAGACGATTTGCCTGTGCATGCAGAGCCAAAGGGGATCTCAGTAGAACCTCCATGTGAAATGTGCAGACTGAGAATAATTCACAGGCAAAAGCAATTAGGAATTTCGAGAACGTCATTTATTAGCCAGGCTGGTGGCTGCCTCATGGAAAAACCCAGAGGAGATAGCTCCAAACTGAGGTGGGTGTGTGCATTTTAAGCATTTCGGTGCTTCTTGCTACAGCCTTGCTGTTTCCACAACAAACAGAGTTCTGACAGAGTCGGGGCGGAGAGGGGGCTTGTCGTTAGGTAAGTGCCCCTAAACAGAAAGAGTTGTCAGGGTACTGTTAGGCAGAGGACTCCAACAGAGAAGAGGTGCCAGGAGAGGGATTCAATCAAAGGCTGGTTGCCATTCAACAAAAAGTAGTTGTCAGGAAGGGGGACGACGCATAGCAAATGTAGTTACATGGCAAAGGGACTAAACAGAAAATGGCTGTTAACAATCCATCAGATATTTCACAACCCAAAGGGGAATAACGTTTTGACAGGGGCCCAACAAAAACCTGTTACTAGGCAGGTTATCCAACCCTGCCCAGTAACCTA
>JAQQSK010005094.1:0-16716 GCA_028658325.1 Potorous gilbertii
GCTTAAGTTCTGGTTCTCAGGTGGGGGCAGGCCTGCCTCCTTGGCTCAGTTCTCTCAGGTGGTCCCCAGGAAAATCCCTGCTCCTGCTGAGCTTCTGCCAGCTCCTGGAGCCTCTGGCCACATACTGCCTCTGCAGCTGCCTCCTGTGGGGACCTGAGTTATGGAGACACCCTGCTCCCTTCTCAGACAACCCAGAATTCTGTGTCACTGACCTGTGCACTTGTAGGTGGAGGGACCTTCGTGGCCGCTGGAGATTCTGTCCCTGAAGCCTGCTCGGATCTGCTCCTTTGGTACCTCGTGACCAGAGAAGGCCTGGGGTCCTCTCCCATCTTGTGTGGGATGGATCATTGGGGTCGCTTTTTCAGGGATCTCTGGAACGGAAATCTCCTTCACTCCATTGCTGTGAGTCTTCCACTGCTCCACAATTTGTCGAGAGTTCTTTTTACTGGAAATCCATGGATTATGGGTTCGTAGCTAGCATATATGAATCTTTCTACTCCACCATCTTGGCTCCTCCCCCTCTCTTGTGTTTTCTATAGGAATACTGCTGTATTTGGTCAAAAGTTTTTTGTCCATCTATTGAGATAATTATGTGTTTTCTGTTAGTTTTCTTGTTGACATGATCAATGATATTAATAGTTTTCCTAATGTTGAACCATTCCTCTGTTCCAGTATAAATCCTATTCAATTATAAAGCATTATTCTGGTGATAGCTTGCTGTATTCTTTTTGACAAAATCTTGTTTAAAATTTTTGCTTCTATAATCCTTAGAGAAATTGGTCTATGATTTCCATTCTCTCTTTTTGCTCTTCCTGGTCTAGGTGTCAAAACCATGTCTATATCATAAAAGAATTTAGGAGGACTCCTTCTTTCCCAATTTTACCAAATAGTCTATATGATATTATAATTAACTGTTCCTTAAATGTTTGATTGAATTTTGTCGTGAATCCATCTGGATCTGGAGATTTGTTCCTATGGAGTTCATTGATGGCTTATTCAATTTATTTTTTGAGGTGGGATTATAGAGGTTTTGAACCTCCTCTTCTTTTAGACTGGACAATTTATCTTTTGAAATAATCATCCATCTCATGTATATTGTCGAATATAGGGCCATTAAGTGGAGCAAAGTATTTTCTAATTATTTTTTTAAGTTCCTCCTCATTGGAAGTGTGTTCACCCTTTTCATTTTTGATATTGGTAATTTTGTATTCTTTTTTTAATGAAATTGACCAAAGGTTCATCAATTTCATTGTGTTTTTTTCATAAAACCAACTCTTAATTTTATTTATTAGTTCAATAGTTTTCTTAATTTCAATTTTATTAATCTCTCCTTAAGTTTTAAATATTTCTAATTTGGTATTTACTGGGGGATTTTCAATTTGTTTTTATTTCAAGCTTTTTCTGGTGCATGCCTAATAGACTGATCTCCTCTTTCTCTATTTTATTTATGTGGGGATTCAAAGACATAAAACACTCCTTAAGAACTGATTTTGTCGTATCCTATAATATTTGACTCATTATTGTCCTTCTCTTGAATGAATTGATTGATAGCTGCTAAAATTTGTTGTTTAATCCACTCTTTCTTTCAGATTTGATTATTTAGTTTCCAATCACTTTTTCCTTTTATTTCCATGGTTTTTATTACCCGTAGTTTTATTGTATTATGATCTTAGAGGGTTGCATTGACTATCTTTGCCTTTCTGTACTGGATTGTTGGGTTTTTGTGACCTAATGCATGGTAAGTTTTTGTATATGTTCCATGTACCCCATTTCTTCAATTTTCCTTTTAAATTCCTCTCTGATTGCTTTTCCATATTTTTCAAATCGTTGTTCAGTTTTCCTTCTATTTCTCTAACTTGGGTGTTAAAATCCTCCCTGAACTGTTCCAAGAAGGCCTTTTGTGCTTGACAAGTTCATATTCCATTCTGAAGTTTCATATAGGAATTCAGCCTCAATCCTTACCTGTTTGCTATTTGTGTTTTGGTCCTAGTCCCCATAGAAAGATTCTAAGTTCTTTTCTTTTATGCTTTGCTTCTTTCTCATGATAATATTACTTTTTCTGGTTTTTGATGTAGATCTCTGAGTCTGTGACACAGAAACCTCTGCAGGCATCTTGATGAGTATGTGGTCACTGCATTCAGATGGCCCTGGAAGAGAAGTGAGGCTGGTGTCCTGCACAGACCTCCCTCACTCAAAAAATAAAAGTCAAGTAAATGTCATGTCATCATTTCTCTGATGGCATGGTCTTCTTTGGCAATGAAAGACAAGGCTCCCCACAACTTATCTTTGCACCCATTTATCTAGAGGAAGCAATTTCAATTGATAACGTATTTTTCTTTCTTTATGTTTTTCCTCTGGGAAGCCCTGGCTTCAAGTCTCATTTCTGACTCGAGTTGATAATGGAATATTTGTCAAGTTGCTTTACTGTTCAGTTCTGCAGACATCTCTCTGTGACTATCGCTTAAATAATAGGAAGATTCATGTAGAGTTCCCTGTACTTATTAAGTGCCAACTTGTAAGAACTCTCCGAAATGCTAAAAGAATGATGGAAAGTGTCATGGAGAAGAATGAAGAGATGTGAAGGAAGAAAAGAAGTGATATGAGGAGGGACCTAAAGATTGTGCGTAAGAAGTACAATATGGAGAAGAAAAAGTGATAGGAGGAGATCTTAGAGGTAAGACATCTATCATTTCATCACCTTACCTTTAATATCACTTTCCACTGAAGATACAAGTTGTTAAGACGGATTTAGGAGATGATGGATCTCAACCACACACTTTTTGAAAATTCACAACTCTTGCTTATTTTCTGTCCCAAATTTATAAAACAATAGTTACAAGAAAGGAAGCTGCAAGGAAAGGGTTGGGTACATTTAACTTAAATTTCTGGTACATTGTACTCTGTATTAACGAGTCTCACCAAAGTCCTCAAACAAAACCCGGAGAATGATGTGTCTTCTAGATGTGAACACTGTTTTAATGAAGAAACATCACTTGCAGCATCATTTCATTGCCTGCTTTATGTAACTATATTAACTACATGTAAACATATAGTTGCACACACACAGAAATACACACGCAGGCATATATATACACACACATATGTGTGTGTGTAGGAAAGTTACTAGAAAAAGAGCCTGCCTAGAAGGAGGAAATAAATGCTGCACTCAGTATTACGTTCTATACTTTTAGGAATGGACAGACCTGTCAAGACATCACTTAAATTCACATTAGCAATGGAAACTGTAAATTCCTCTGTTGTTGTGCTAATGGGTTCTTTTCTACTGATTGGTACATTTAGAAATATGAGAGTGAGGTAGTTTTTATGGGTGATATGGTATATGAATCATCTTATTGTAAGATTAGCACTGCTCTAAATAAATGAAGAGACTTAGAATTCATTTGTTGTCTGTCAGTATTAGCGTCGTTCCCTACAATAACAGAAAAGACACTTCCATGTGTTCTTACCCATAGTGGAAAAAGATTTAGGGACTTTTCATCTTTAAGATCAGTGGGAAGTACCAATTATTCTTCTTTGGAGCAGAGAGTAGTTCGGCTTAGGTCCCGCGTGTACAGACTGGACCTGAGCAGGCTTCAAGGGGACTGAATTCCTGGAATCTCTGGAGATTTCCAGATTTCACAACCCGGAAACATGGAAAACAAATTGGAAGGTGAGTGGATAAAACCTGTGGGACCTGAGTGAGAGAGTAGAGTGATCTTGCCCCAGTACCAGGGAAGCAGAGTGGATGGAGGATTCCACTGCAGCCAAGAACCATGAGGGGCCACATCAGCAGCATTTTCTGGAACTCTAGGCTCAAAAATTGAGGGGGTGGGATCAAGCAGATGACAGTATCCTCTAGCCACCCTCACTGGAAGCAGAGAACCATCTTGACAAAGAGCTCGAAAGCCAAGTAAATGACTGGGGAAATGAGCAATATCTGAAAGAAGTTCAGATTATAGAATCTTACATAGTTGAAAATAAATACCAAATTATACAAACAGAAGAAGACAACAACGTCAAAGCTTCTACATGCAAATCCTCCATGACAATATATAAAATTGTTTCATGCCATGGAAGAGGTCAAAAGGGAATATGAAAATCAAGTAAAAGAACTCTACGAACACCTGAGAAGAGAAATGAAAATGATGCAAGCAAATACTGAAAACCTGAGTCAACTGTTGCAAATGGGGACCCATGAAATGCTGAAGAAAATAGCACCTTAAACCAGACTAACCAAAAGGGCAAAATAGATCTACAAAGCCAATGAGGAGAAGAAATACTTAAAATCAAGAATTATCCGGATGTAAAAGGAAGTTGAAAGCTCACATAAGAAACTCATTCGTTAAGGATTGGAATGGAGCTGATGGAAGCAAATGAGTTTATTAAAAATCATGAAGTAATAAAATAGAACCTAAGGAACAAAAAAGCAGACAATATGAAATTTGTCATACAATTGACCTGGAAAATAGATCTGGGATAGGTAATAACACACTACCTAGCAGCTTCTACACAAAGGGATGGAAGGACTTGGGATAGGATATTCCATAGAACAGCGGAGGTAGGATTAAAACCAAGGATCACGTATCCAGCAAAACACAAGATAATTCTTCAGGGGGAGAAAGTCATTAAATGAAAGAGTGGAATTCCAAGCAGTCTTGATGAAAAGATCCGAGCTAAATAGAAAATTTGACTTTCAGACACACAAATCAAGAGAAGCAAGAGAAGGTTAAAAAAGGAGAAATAATAATGGAATTGCTAAAGTTTTATTGTTTACATTCTTACATGGAAAGACAATATTTCTAGAACTTGAGACATTTTTAGTATATGTATATAATTATTTCTCACGTAAAAGATACAAGAAAAAGCTTTTTTAATGGAGAGGAAGAGGGTGGAGCACAGAGAGAAATAGTGAACCTTACTCTCACTGGATTTGGCTTAAGGAGGAAATAACATGCACACTCAGATTGGTATGAAGATCTCTTTTTACACTACAGGTAAAAGGTGCATGATAGAAGGGAGGGCAAATGCGAGGAACGGTAATTACAAGTAAATACTTCTGAGGAGGGACAAGGTCAAAGAGAGAATAGAATAAATGGGAGCAATGGTAGGATGGAAGGAATGGATGGATGGAAGGAAATATAATTAGTCTTCCACCACATGACTGCTATGGAATTGTTTTGCATGACTAAGTATGCATAACCTATATTGAATTGCTTGTTTTCTCAGTGGGGGTGCGTGGGGAGGGAGGAAGGGAGAGAAGTTAGAATTATAAAGTTTTAAAAATGAATGGTAAAAAATGTTTTTACATGTAACTGGGAAATAAGACATGCAAGCAAAGGGGCGTAGAACTCTCTCTTACCCTACAATAAAATAAAGGTAAAGGAGATGAGGGAAGAGTGTGGTGCGATAGATGGGAGGGCAACTTGGGGCAAGTGATAATTGGAATTGACGATGTCTTGGGGTGAGTGGAGGGAGGATTGGGAGAAAATTTGTAACCCCAAATCTTTTGGAATTGAATGTTGAAAACTAAAAATCACTAAATTATTTTTAAAAAGTAACTATGCAAATGTTTTCATATATATATACATATATATATATGTATATATATATATATATGTATGTATATATATATGTATGTATATATATATATGCACACAGGGGAGTGCTTATACCTTGGCCATACACTGAAGACGTTGTGGTCATCAACTGAAACACGGACCATTTCCAGGAATTCTGACCTTTTCCTTGTTAGTAGACTTCAATGACTCTGGAAGAGAGAGGTGATTCAAGATATCATCCTGTGATTTTCCTTGAAATGAAAGGCAAGCACAATATCCACATGCTATATTTTAAAATCGTATTCATATGGAAATGCTTTTGAAGTTCTACCTTTGTATGCAGCGCAATTGATTGAAGAAAAGAGTGGTGTCATGAAAATTTAGAGGGGAAGAGCCAAGATGGCAGAGTAAAAAGACACATATACGCCAGTTCCCGAAACCCACAACCTATAAAATACCTGTAAGGAGGACCTCACGACAAGTTCTGGAGCAGAGGAAGCCACAGAATGATGGAGTAGAGGAAATTTCTCTTCCAGAGAGAGCAGAAAACCAACTCTAGGGGTCCGTTTCGCACTGGACCCAGGGGGGAGCCCAACTCTGCCCTGGCCACGTGGGCTTGGGAGGAGCGGATCCGGGTGGACTTCAGGACAGAATGTCTGGTGACCATGTAGGTCCCTCCGCTAACGTGTGCAAAGGTCAGTGAGAGTGCCTGTTTGGCTGGCCCAGATGGGAGCGGGATGTCTTCATAACTCGGGCCCCCTCTGGAGGCAGCAGCTAACAGATGCTCCCAAAGGAAGCTGGAGCTGAGATCCATTGGTGAAGGTCTCCACGTAATCCCCCTGAGGAAACTGGGCTCTGTGCTGCGGCCCTGCCCCCACCTGAGCATCTGAATTTAATCTTACATTGAATAGCAGCCCCACCCGCACTGAAAGCCCTGAGGCTGGGAAGCAGCATTTGAAACTGAGACCCCAAGCAATAGCTGGGTGGATCTGGAGGCAAGGCAGGGGTGGAGAGGAATCTCAGTAGCCAATAACTAGATGGGAAAATGCCCAGAAAAGGGAAAAATGTAAGACCATAGAAGGCTCCTCTTATGGTGATCAGATATTTCCTCCTTTCCTTTCAAATGAGGAAGAACAATGCTTACCATCAGGTAAAGACATAGAAGTCAAGGCCTGTGTATCCCAAACACCCAAAACAATTATTCAGTGGGCTCAGGCCATGAAAGAGCTCAAAAAGGATTTTGAAAATCAAGTTAGAGAGGTGAAGGAAAAACTGGGAATAGAAATGAGAGAGATGCAAGAAAAGAATAAAAAGCAGGTCAACATCATGCTAAAGCAGACCCAAAAAAATGTTGAAGAAAATAACACCTTGAAAAATAGGCTAACTGATTTGGCAAAAGAGGTCCAAATCCCAGTGAGGAGGAGAATGCTTTAAAAAGCAGAATCAACTAAAAGGAAAAGGAGGTTCAAAAGCTCACCGAAGAAAATTATTCTTTAAAAATTAGAATGCAGGGGATGAAAGCCAATGAGTTTATGAGAAATCAGGAAATTATAAAACAAACCAAAAGAAAGAAAAAATGGAAGACAATGTGAAATATCTCAATTGAAAAACAACTGACCTGGAAAGTAGATCCAGGAGAAACAAATGAATAATTATGGGATTACCTGAAAGTTATGGTTGAAAAAAAGCCTAGACATCATTATTCATGGAATTATCAAGGAAACCAGCCCTCATATTCTAGAATCACAGGGCAAAATAAGTATTGAAAGAAACCATTGATCACCTCCTGAAAGGGATTTGAAAAGAGGTACTCCTAGGAATATACCAGAGTTCTTATGTCAAGGAAAATTTATTGCAAGCAACTGGAAAGAAACAATTTCAGTATTGCGGAAATACAATCAGGATAACATGAGATCTAGCACCTTCGAAATTAATGGATTAACGGGATTAAAATATGATATTCCAGAAATCAAAAGAACTATGATCAAAATCAAAAATCACCTGCCCAGCAAAAGCGAATATAATAATCTAGGGGAAAAAATGGTCATTCAATGAAATAAATGCCTTTCCAGCATTCTTGATGAAAAGACGAGAGGTGAATAGACAATTTGACTTTCGTACATGAGAATCAAGAAAAGCATGAGGGGATTTCGGGTTCCGGGAGCCAAGATGGTACACAGGAGCATGCAGTTTACAGACTACCCGTCCCCTACATTTAAGAGTAGGCTGCAGGGTAACTGCAGGACACCAAAAAGACTTAATCAACCTTTGGTATCAACTACCAGCCAGCTCTGTACCAGGTAAGCTCTGGCATTTAACTTCAAGCTGAAAGAATCAGAAGACAAAACACACAAACCCTCAAGCTATAGGCAGAAGAACTGTGGGAGAGAACTCCCTGTGGCCAGACACGGAGATCTACCTTAAAAGTCAGGAAAAAGGTTATTATAATTATCGAAAATCCAAGGATAAAAGAAAAGACAATAGAATCTTCTCTATCGGAACAAGGACTAAAGCGAAAATACCCAAGAGGTACACATTGAGACTATATTCCCATCTGAAATTTCAGAAGGGCATATGAACTGCTCTGAAACACAAAGAGCCTCTTGCAAGAACTCAGGAATGATTTCCAAACCAAAACAAGAGACATAGAAGAAAAATTGACCCAGGATATTAAAAATATGCAAAAAAGAATTCACTGAAGAGATCAGGTCATTAGAAAGGAAAACTGGAAAAATTTAAAAGGAAGTACCAAACCTAACAGGTGAAAATAACTTCTTAAAAGGAATAATTGGACAGATGGAAAAGGAGATACAAAAGAACTGAAGAAAATAATGTGATAAAAATAGAATTGGGAAAGTACACACTAATGAATCTATGAGCTATCAAGAATCAGTCAAGTAGAATCTAAAGAATGAAAAGGTAGGAGAAAATTTACAATATCTAATTGATAGAACAACTGATCTGGTAGGATAGGAAATCTAGGAATCATTGGGCTACCAGAAAACCATGATGAAAAAAAGATCCTGAATAATATCATCCAAGAAATCAACACGGAAATTTGAACAGAAGTCCTAGACCCAGAAGGCAAACTAATCATTGAATGAATCTACCGCTCACCTCCAGAAAGGTATCCTAAACTAAAAGCACCAAGGAATATTTTTGCCAAATTCCAGAACTATCAAGTGAGGGAGAAAATACTGCAGGAAGCCATAAAGAAAAAATTTCGTTATCAAGGTGCTATAGTCAGAATCACACAGGAACTTGCAGCCCCTGCATTAAAAGATCTAAGGAATTTGAGTATGATATTTCGTGAGAGAAAGGAGCTGGGACTACAACAAAGAATTAATTACGCATCAAAGTTGAGGATAATATTGTAGGCAAGGAGATGGACAATTGAAGAAATAAGGGATTTCCAGGTCTTAGTGATAAAAAGGCTAGAACTCAAGAGAAAATTTGATCTTCAAATGTAGGTCTCAAGAGAGGCATAAAAAGGTAAACGGTGGAAAAACTTGATACACAATATGGGCAAGATGTTTACATCCCTGTATGGGAAGATGATACTTGATATTTCGAGAATTGTATATATTTTAAAATTTATTTAAGTTTCCAACATTCGTTTCCACAAAATTTTGGGTTCCAAATTTTCTCCCCATTTATCCCCTCCCTCCACACCAAAACGCCGATCATTCTAATTACCCCTATCACCAATCTGCCTCCCTTCCCTTATCTCCATCTTCCATTTTGTCCTGTAAGTCAAGAAACTTTCGATACTCCATCACCTATATTTTTTATTTCCTTGTTGCAAGAACAATACTCAACAGTTGTTCCTAAACTTTGAGTTTCAACTTCTTTTCCTCTTCCTCCCCAACCATTCCCTTTGCGAAGGCAAGCAATTCAATATAGGCCATACCTGCAGAGTTTTGCAGATTATGTCCATAATACTCATGTTGTATAACACCAATCATATTTCCCAACATCCTATCCTGCCCCCCATTTCTTCATCTCTCACTTTTTACCCTGTCCTTCCCCAAGAATGTTGACTTCTAATTGCTCCCCCTTCCCATTGCCATTATTTCCATCATCCCTCGCACCCTGCTTATCCACTTCTGCCCCTTCATGCTGTACTGTAAGACAGGTTTTCATACCAAAATGGGTGTGAATTTTATTCCTTCCTTTTGTCGATGTGATGAGAGTAAGCTTCATGGATTGTCTCTCACCTCCCCTCTTTTCTGTCCACTGAAAAGTCTCTTGCTTGCCCCTTTTATGAGAGACAATTTCCCCCACTCCATTTCTCTCTTTCTCCTCCCAATATATTTCTCTCTCACCTCTTAATCTAATATTTTTAAGATATGATCCCCATCCTATTCAATTAACCCTGTGCTCTCTCTCTGTGAGTGTGTGTGAGTATGTGTGTGGAGTGTAAATGTTGTGTGTGTGTAATCCCACCAAATATCTAGATACTGAAAAAAGTTTTCAAGAGTTACAAATATTGTCTTTCCATGTAGGAATGTAAATAGGTCAACTTTAGTAAGTCCCTTATGATTTCTCTTTGTTTTTGACCTTTTCATGCTTCCCTTCATTCTTGTGTTTGAAAGTCAAATTTTCTTTTCAGCTCTGGTCTTGTCATCAAGAATGCATGAAAGTCTTCTATTTCATTAAAAGACCATTTTTACCCTTGAAGTATTATGCTCAGTTTTGCTGGGTATGTGATTCTTGGTTTTAGTCCTAGTTCCTTTGACTTCTGGAATATCATATTCCACGTCCTTCGATCCCTTAATGTAGAAGATGGTAGATCTTGTGTTATCCTGTTTGTATTTCCAGAATACTTGAACTGTTCCTTCCTAGCTGATTTCAATATTTTCTCCTTGACCAGGGAACTCTGGAATTTGGCCACAATGTTTCTAGGAGTTTCTCTTTTTGGATCTCTTTGATGAAGTGTGCTGTGGATTCTTTCAATATTTATTTTCCCCGCTGGTTCTAGAATATCAGAGGAGTTTTCCTTGATAATTTCATGAAAGGTAATGTCTAAGCTCTTTTTTTGATCATGGCTTTCAGGTAGTTCCATAATTTTAAAATTGACTCTCCTGGATCTGTTTTTCAAGTCAGTTGTTTTTCCAATGAGATATTTCACATTACCTTCCATGTTTTCGCTCTTTTGGTTTTCCTTTGTGATTTCTTGGTTTCTCATCAAGTCATTAGCCTCCATCTGTTCCATTCTAGTTTTTAAAGGACTATTTTCTTCAGTGAGGTTTTGAACTTCCTTTTCCAGTTCGCTCATTCTACTTTTTAAAGCATTCTTCTCCTCATTGGCTTTTTGAACCTCTTTTGCCAATTGAGTTACTCTATTTTTAAAAGTGTTATTTCCTTCTGCACTTTTTTGGTCTCTTTTATCAAGCTGTTGACCCGCTTTTCACGCTATTCTTGCATCTCTCTCATTTCTCTCTCTTCCCCATTTTTCTTCCACCTCTCTTACCTGATTTTCGAAATTCTTTTTGAGCTCTTCCATGGCCTGAGACAACTGAATATTTTTTTTTGGATATTTGGCATTCAGAAGCCTTGGCTTTTATTTCTTTCCCTGATGGTAAGCATTGTTCTTCCTCATCAGAAAGAATGGGATTAGCTATCTGTTCACCAAGAAAGTAACTTTCTGGAGTCTTATTTTTTTTTCCCTTTTTTGGCATTTTTACCACCAGTTACTTGAATTTTGGGTCCTTTTTCAAGAGTGTGGTATACTCTGGAAATCTGTAAGATTTCAGTTCCTCCAAGGTGGCACAATGAAGCGTGTACACTGGTTTTGGCGCAAGAAGAGATTTTTGTGCCCAGAATTCTAGCAGTTACCTCTCTACGGCCACCTGGCCTCCAGTTTCTTCAAGTCAGCACTTTGGTGATTATCAGTTAAGCTGCGGGGACAGGGCCTCCATTCAGTGCGAGACAAGACCAGCTCCCTCAGAGCATCTACACAGGTCTGAAGTAATATTCAGCTCCTCAGTACCCCCAGGGGTTTTTATCCTCCAGCAACGGATGCGGACGATTATACAGGCTGCTGAGGGGCCCGTGTGGCTGCTGCCTGCTGCTGGCCCTTTTTCTTTACCAGCCAGCTGAATAAAACCCCGTCACTGACCTTTGCTGCCTGTGGGTTGAAGGATCTGTGGACCTCTGCTGGCGCACTGGGGATTGGTTGCTACAACCAATGAAGATTGTGCCCCCGATGTGTCCTTGTCCATGAGTCATGCTTTGTAGCCCGACCAAAGCTGGGGTGGGCTCTGCTCTGCGTCTGGTGCACCCAACTTTTCCCTTGGGCCTTTCAGGTCACCATGGGCTGGAAATCTCCTCCACTGCATTGTTCTCCACTTCTGCTGCCCCAAAATTTATTGAGAGTCCCTCTCTATAGTTATTTTATGGGCTGTGTGGGGAGACCCTGGGTATGTGTGTCTTTCTACACCGCTCTCTTGGCTCTGCTTAGGGTTGTGTATTTATTATGAAATGTGAAAGGGATATACATAGATAGAAGGAATGGGCATAAGTTAAATGATGTGATGATAGCAAAAGTGATTTAAGATTGCTAAGGATTGGATTGTGAGATATGAACAGGTGGAGGCAGAAAAAAAAAATAAATTCCAACCCAGGAAGAAGCACAAAAATATATCACAGTAGAAGGGAAGAGGGGAGGTCGATGAGCATTGTTTACGAGGTATTCTAATCTGATTGGATTCAAAGACGGTACAAATGACTCAGTTAAGTATAGAAATGCAATTAGCTCTATAGGCAGTAGGAGGGGTGGGGGAAAAGAAAAGGGATAGGATGCTAAAACGGAGAAAAAATTAATATGGGAAAATGGGATTGAATGGGAAGGGGGCTGAAAGAATGGAGGGAAGACTGAGGGAGGCAGTGATCAATAATTAAAACCATTGTAGAAGGCAACAGATAAGCGAGAACTACAAGCATAAATAAGGGGCAAGGGGATGCAGGGAAAGACACAAAAAGTAATTATTATAACTATAGTAATTTTCCTAGGTGTCTATGTAATGATACCTATGTAGTCATAACTGTAAATATGAGTGGAATAAACTCTCCCATAAACTGCAGGATGATAGGAGAATGTATTAAAAACCATAATCTAACAATATATTTTTAAAAGAAACACATTTTAAACACGGGCATACACACAGGCTAATAGTAAAAAGTTGGAGTAGAATATTTTGTGCTTCAGCTAATGTAAAAAAAAAAACAAGCAAGGGTAGCAAACCCAATCTCAGACAAAGCAAATGCAGAAATAGATATAATCAAAGAGATAAAGAAGGAAACTATATCTTGCTAAAAGGCTCCATAGACAATGAAACAATTTCATTACTAAATATATGTGCTCCAAATTGCATCCAATATCAACCTGGTGCATGTTGGGGAGACAATCTCCCCAAAAGTCCACAGTGGAAAATAAGTGTGTATATTTCAAAAGTAATTGAATGATCTGTGTGGCGGTGTGTATGCCACTCGGCTGACCAAAGAATCAGAAGTGAAAGTTCTCTGTATAAATAAGATATTGATTTTTTACCCTGTAAAATTTCATGTGACTTTCATTATGCCTCTAATAATACCATTTCTCTTCCTAGAATTATTACAGCAGGATAAAATTTCCACCAGCTCCTAATTGCTCATGAAATCTCCAAGCATTTTATTAGACTTATTTAGCTGTTTTGTTTTCCTGTCCAATATTATTCTTCATGGGGTTAGTGAAGTTTCATTGTCCTTGATTGAATTATCAATACATTGAAGATCATGTTCAGCACTACTTCACCCTCTTAGGTCCACTGCCCTACAGGAACTCTTCTCACCTAAATTCTGTCCAAGACAATGCTGTGTAATGAGTATTGTTTTTGGTCTTGGAATGCAAAAGACTGAGGTTGAAATCTTACATAAGGAAGTTACTAATCATGTAACCCTGCTCAAGACACTTCATCTACCAGTCACAGGTTCTTCACTCATAAAATGAAGGGCTCCCACTTGCTAGTGTCTAATTTATCTCTGAGATGATCAATGTTTTCCATTCACCCCAACTGCCCTCATGAATATATACCCACTAATACAAGAAAGAAAGTCTAAAAATCCACTATGTGCAGCCAGAGGCAGAAGAAAGAGCATTAGAATAGGAGGCCAGTAGTCAGGATGAGCGTATGGCTGTAACTTTAGGAAATCCACTGGACTTCTCTGAGCCTCAGCTTCCTTACTGAGAGAAAAATAGGGTGCAAGAATTAATGAAGCCCAAACTCTTATAAAGAACTATGAGTCCAAGTTTCCAACCACATTAACATGTCAGAGACTTCATACATTACGTTGTCATTGTTTAAGGTGTATGCTTACCTCAAAGAATTTTTTTTCCTCTTTTTAAAAAATGTTTATTTACTTTTAGTTTTTAACATTCACTTCCACAAGATTTTGAGTTCCAAATTTCCCTCCCCTCTTCTATTGCCTTCAGCCACTCCAAGACAGCAAGCATTCTGAGGATAACTTTCCCCAATTTGCAGCCCCTTCTATCACACTAATCCGTTCTCTTATCTCTATCACCTCTGTTTTCTTATAGGGCAAATAGATTTCAATACCACATTGCCTGTGTATCTTAGTTGCCAGTTGCATGCAAAAGCAATTCTTAATACATGTTTTTAGATTTTGATTTCCAACTAATCTCCCACTGAGAAGGCAAGCAATTCAGTATAGGTTATACATGTGTAGTTATGCAAAACAATTTCATACCAGTCATGGTGTGAAAGACTAACTATATTTCCCCCATCGTATCCTGCTTTCCAGTTATTCTACTCTCTCTTTTGACCCTATTCCTCCTCAAACGTGTTTATTTCTAATTAACCCCTCCTTGCATCCTCCCTCCTTTCTCTTATGCCCCACCCCCTGCTTATCTCCTTCTCCCCTACTTCCATCTAGTGTAAGACACCTTTGTCTTCCTTGTAACCAAAGTAAGATTCTATAGTATGATTCTTTTTTTACTTTATTTGGTTAATTTTCCTAGCTATTTATTTGCCATTTGAGCTCTTTAAGGTAGTTCTCCACTTCCAGAGGGAATGGAGGGGTACCATAATTAGCTTGATACCCACACAATCTGTAGGCATAGATCTCCAGAAAACGTCACCTCCACTGAACCTGGTGCTGTTACATCCAGGGCTACTCCTCAGAGGCCTCCTCTACCCCCTCAGTCACTCTGGGGCTGGGGTCACACCACTCAACTCCCTCAAACAAGTGTGACAGGTTTATTGTTTTTTCGTTTGACTTTCTAATTTTACCTAGGCCTTTTGGGGGTCATGAAATCTAAAAACAGCCACAGTTGCTGAGATTCAGTAGCCCCAATGCCTGGTCACATCCTTTCTGTGTCTATGTGGCTCACAGTGGACTCCACGTTCCAGCAAAACATATTTCCCAATGATTTTTCCATGCTGCCGTGGGCTAGTGATTTGCTTCACTCAATTTTTATCTGGGTTCATCATCTCCAGAATTTGTAGAGAGGGTCTTTCCTTTTTTACAGGTAATTGTCAGAGTTTGGGTGAAGAGCAGTAGCATGTCCTTGATATTATTCTGCCATCTGTCCTCCTCCTCCAGAAATATATTTCTAATAGTAAAATTTTACCCTTCAGATAATGATAATATTGGCATTACCATTGTAATTTAAGGCTTTTAATTCTTTTTTACATATCGTCACATTTTAAAATAACACCAAACATGTGAGAAATATTGTAGAATATCGCTTTTCCTTTTACACAAATGCAAAAATTGAAGCTCAGAAAGACTGAGAAACTTGATGATTTTCATGATGTACTAAATATAAGAGGACATCTAGGTGGTCCAGTGAATAGAGTACCAGCCCAGAGTCACAATGACTCACCTTCCTGAATTCACATATAGCCACAGACACTTACTAGATATGTGACACTAGGTAAATCCCTTAAACCCATTTGTTTCAGTTTCCTCATCTATTAAATGAGCTGGAGAAGGAACTGGAAGACCACTCCAGGATGTTTGCAAGAAAACTCTAAATGGGGTAGAACAGAGTTGAACATGACTTGAAAAAAACAACTATACAAGAACACGATTTTGTAATATAGATAATTTTTGAGCCAAATTCTACCAGATTTCTAGTTCAACATTCTTGAAAAGCAACAATAGAAAAGCTTTTATTAAGATGTTTCTATATTCAAAATCTTATGCTAAAGTCAAAGGCAAATACAAGTTCATACTTCATATATCTTACAATTTTGTGGGAGTATATGATAAAATGTATGTAAAAAAAGTTCCCTAACGCTAGTATAATTATTTCAACGTAGTGTCTATTGGCCTTCACTGTGAAAATGAGTATAGTATCGTGATAATGTTCTCCACATGATTGAGAATTATCCTACCAAATATTGGAATATTCCCCCTCAAGTGCTCCTGCATAGCCCATATAAAATTGTCCTTTCTAAAAGAGGAAATATTCAGGCTAATTGAGTCGGCAGTGAGCTGGTCATACAAATATATGATTTAAAGTGGGCATGTTTTTCAAAATCTAAATATAACTGCATGTATTCCGAGAGTGAATGGGTGAACAGAATTCTAGTGAGGAAAAATGAAAATGGGTTAAAGAGAATTAATACATTTTTTTCATAGTGGAAGTTCCCAGCAGCTATTCATTTATGTTTGAAACATACCTGAGAAGTCACTTTCATTTTAGAAGTGAAGAAAGTAAGACATATAGAAAAATTTACTTGCTCAGTGTTAAAGCGATAAGTGTCTAAGACTGGATTTAAGTCTAATTCTTGTTCAGTTTTCTATGTACTATGGTACTTGGGAGGAACTTATAATGGTAAGGCAGAAATGAGAAGACAGTTTGGTTCTTGCTATGAGTTCTTACCATTATTTATTCCCAAAATGTAGTTGATCACACATTTCAAGCTTTCCCTTCGTATCTCACTATCACCTAAAACCTGACATAAAAATATTGTTGCATTCCTTTGTGGAGTCTTTGAAAATCATCTAGGATACGATTTTCTCATCTCCCCTACTCTCACCTTTACCAGTATCATCTATGTGTATGCTTGCATCAATCAACAATTTCATATTGTTGTTTAGTTTGAATCTAAACAAATTTAGATTTAGGGGATCGGAAGGAACAGCATCC
>JAQQSK010005095.1:0-20477 GCA_028658325.1 Potorous gilbertii
CTTTCAGTTTTGTCTTTTGTTTTTAAATTACCACTACCTGACATCATACCCTGTAGACAGTTGATACCCGAGCAAATGCTTTTATTTATTCTATTACCATCGAATACCCTTCAAATATTTGGAGAACTAAATCATATACCCTCCATAGCATAAATGACTTACATATTTGAAGAGGTAAGATTGCTATGTTTCGAATTATAACAGTACCTTTATCCTATGCCTGCTCTTAAGCGAATATGTCTTCTATATAATATTTGTCATTTTAGTACATAAAAGTGAATCAATCTTGATCTTTTTAAATACATATATGAAATGAGAAAATGTCATTTTGAATATTTATTTTGCTTTAGAAATGACATGTTTGGTCCATAATTTCCTAATGGAATTTTTTTAAACTCTGTAATCCTCAAGATGTAAATAAAGGGATTTCTAATAGGGATTAGAGTAGTGGAAAATATTTCCATCATTTTATCAAAGGAGAAAGTAAATCGAGGATGAATGTAGTCAAATATGTATGGAACAAAAAACAATAGAACAATTGTGATTTGGGAACCACAGGTGGAAAGGGCTTTATGCTAATCCTCAGCATTTAATTTCCTCAAAGAATATAGGATGACCCAATAAGACATAAGCAGGAGAACAAAACTAGTTGTAAAAATGAGTTCGCTGTGTGTAATAACAATGAGATCAAGGCTATGAGCACCAGTACAGGCCAGTTTCAACAAAGTGTACAAGTCACAAATAAAGTGATCAGTCATATTGGAACCACAGAAAGGCAACTGGTCCATGAGTACGATGTGGGTTAAGTAATGTAAGAAACCTCCAGACCAGGCCACACAGAGTAGTGGAACATTCAGGTTTTTGTTCATAACAGTGACGTAATGCAATAGTTTGCAAAGAACAACATGTCAGTCAAAGGTCATGAATGTGATGACAATCATCTCAGAACTACCAAAAATGTGTTGTAAAGAGCTGGTTCATGCAGCTTTCAAAGAAAATGGTGTTTTTCACACAGATGGGGTCGACTATAACCTTGATGGTAGCAATAGGGGAGAAACATGCATCAAAGAAACACAAAAATGTCAGGAAGAACTACCCTGGAGAGCTTAGGAGAGAGGGGGTGTTGGTGATTGCCAAAGTGATAACCAAATCTCCCTCCATCTCCACCCAACCTTTTCCATTGCAAAAGCAAGCAAAGTAAAACTTTTGTTACAAACATACAAGAGGCCAAGAGAAACAAATTCACCCACTCTTCCTTCCCTCCCCCACCAAAAAATCTCAGTGCATATTTCAAATCCATCACTTCTCTGTTCAGAAAATGGATAGTATCTATCATCATCAGTCTTCTGCAGTGGTAACTAGTCATTATGTTAGTTAGGGTTCCCAAGTCTTTCAGAGCTGTTTGGCTTTAGAATATTGCTATTGTTATATAAATTGTTCTACTTATTCTTCTCAATTCACTCCATATGATTTCCTAAAAGACTTCATGAGATTTCTCTTAAAACATCCCCTTTATCATTTCTTATAGCACAGTAGTATTCCATTACATAAAAGTATAAAGATCACAAAAAACTATTTTCTTAATATATGGTGTTTGTGAGAGTCCCAAGAGAATTAATTCAGTAACATAACGGTGATTTTCCGTAATTGCAGGCTTTTGTACCAAACATTTAGTGATTACAAGACACCTGCAAAGTCAACAAGAAAAAAATACCTTTAATGTGGATTACTTGACCTTTGTTAATAACTTCTTCATGGTATACAAAGTTTTCCCATTTTGGGTGAAGCAAGGAAACATGTCTATCATGAACAGGTGGGAATGAATAAGGCTACATAATGAAAATAAGTGTAAAGGTCATAAATCTCTCTCAGACACAGATACACACACATTACACTACACCTCGAATAGTTTTTGGTGTGTGTGGGGCAAGAAGCGAGCAGGATCTGCATTAACAACTGGTAGAGAAACATTGTCCTTGTAAAGGATATTGAAAATGCGAAGAGGAAAAGTTTAACTATTCTCCTACCTATCTACCTCCTAAATCATGGCCACATTGCCAGAAATTTTTATCGTGTACAACTGTGGTTGAACAAGTGTGCCCTTTTAAATTATACACATACATACACAGATGTGCATGCATGCATGCATGCAAGTATATATACATACGTATGCAATTATATTCACATATCACAATAAACAAAATCAAATCATGAGATCCAACATCATCCCAAGGACCTTTAATGTAGAACCTTATAGCATACTTAGTAATATAAAACTGAATAGGTCTTTTCAAAGTGTGTTTCTTTTAAAATAACGATAGAAGTACACTTCATTAAAAAAATTATTACCATATTTAGGTCTTAACATTTTATTCTCATGTATGGGAGAAAAGGAGATGAAAGAGACTTCATGAAAATTACGTTAAGAACATTAGATTAACCAAACCAGGAATTTAATGACAATATCGGTTTGGATGTGAGATTATCAAGAAAGAGCAGCAAATAATTTTAAGACCTATCTTTGAAAATCAAAGCACCTGAAAGTCTAGTAGGGGATGAGGCATTTACACAAAAATCTATGATGGCAGGTTTAATAAAAAGGAATAAGTACGAGTCAAACTGAGGATTCATAGAAGATATAACATTTAAACTGGGTCTAAAGAAAAAGAGGGATCTCAATAGGTGAAAATGTAAAGGAAGCCCATATTAGGAATGAGGAACTGGGTACAAACATGTGGATGTGGGGGAGAATGGGATATTAATGGAAAATAGCTAACAGTCCAGATGGTAAGAACAGTGCTTATTTGAAGGGTCAAAATACGAAATTAGCCAAGAAAGGGAAATTAAAGTCAGATTGCAAAAGATCTTGGATTGAGGTGGAGCCAAGATAACAGAGTAGAAGAAGGGACCTGATAGAGCTTTTCCCCAAAACTTCTCAAAAAGCCAAGCCTATAAAAAATTACTCAAACAAATTCTAAAATGCATGGTTAGTTTTGTAAATTTTGTGAATACGTCATAAACAACGGATAAGGTTATAATTCCTATTCCCTTTCGATTTTCTCCCAAAGATTAGCATATCTAAATTTTCTAGAATTTTATTCATCTCCTTAACTATTTTTCTTATTTTAATGTGAAAATACCTAAAACAAAGTCTCAAAGAGAAAATGCAAATTGGACGCAAACCCAACAAGAATTAAAGGAAATATTAGGGGGGAAAGAGTGATAAAAATTATGAAACAGAATCAACGCCTTGTCAAAAATGATGCTTAAAAATGCTGAATAAAATAACCCCTAAAACAGAATTAGCTACATAGCAAAGGAGATTTTAGAAATCTCTAGAAAATAAAAATTCCTTAAAAAAAGTTACTACAGCTCAATAAAGAAAAGAATTATATAAAAATTGTTATCAAGAAGTGTAAAATAATGAGTCCATGAGGCAAAAAGAAATAATAAAACAAAGTCAAAGGATTCAAAAAAAAATGTGAAATATAATATTGGAACTGAGCTAGAAAAAAATTGAATGACAAGTTAAGATTTATTGGACTACGTGAAATCCAACATAAAATGAAGAACAGAGGGATCATATTTCAACAGATTAAAATGAAAAATTGCCCTGTATCTTAGATACCCTAGATAAAATTGAAACTGAAAGAGTCCACAGATCACTACCTGAACGATATTTCAAAATAAAATCTGACGGAAAAATAAATTTCATTGTATAGAGCACAAAAAAAATACATCCAGAAGTTAGAAGGAAACAATCCTTATATTGTGGAGAAACAAGCAGGCTTGGAGAATCTTTAGCAACTTTTACCTGAAAGAAACAGAGGACTTGAAATATGATCAGTAGAAAATGGAATACAGAAAAGAGATACTTAAGTTAAGATGACTTGACAAAAAGGTATTATAATATTGGACACAAATGATCGTACATAACTTGCTATGACTCCACAGTTAAAATATATCAGTGACTGAATATGCAACATATTTTTAGGACTTAGGATTGAAGATTTCATCCACAATTTGATTCAATGATTATTTTTCATTTTTAAGTTTATAGAAGTATGCTATTGTGAAGATGAAGTAGAAAACCTCCAAATGGCTACTTCTTTGAAGAAATTCATGTAACCTATTGTGCCTTAAAAAAAGTTCTCTGTCAGTCAGGCTTGGATGAATATCAGCATTTTCAAATGTGGAAAAAAGGCAAAGTCAACTAGAGAAGTGAGTTTCGGTAATGGAATTATGAGAGATAAAATTCTGAGTATTGAAATTAGCAACATAGATTCTGATTCTTAGATTTAATTTCTCTCAGTTTAATACTCTACCTCTTTCTTTCTCAGACCACCCTTTTTTTTTTCAGGGCCATTTTTCCTCTATCCCAAATTTACCAGGTCACAAATTTAGAAGTCTAAAAGGCTGTAGGCAAAGGTAGGGAACCTGTTGTGTTGAGGTTACCTCTGGCCCTTTAGGTCCTCAAGTGTGGCCCTTTAGGTCCTCAAGTGTGGCCCTTTGAGTAAATCCAGACTTCACAGAACAAATAAAAGAATTTATTCTGTGAAACTTGGACTCTGTTAATAGGCCACACCCACAAACCTAAATGTTGCCCCTAGGCACCAGGTTCCTCAATCCTGCCCCAGGGTTTCTGTAGTCCAAATAATTAATTTCATTTTTGGCAAAACAAACATAGAAAAGGCTCGTTTTTCCCCACGTAGCACAAGAAATTTTAAAAAATTATGGGAGTTGATACCTAGCATTGGATTCATGAGGCCATAAAAGTTCCTCTTTCATGATTTTGTTACTTTCTTCCTGTCTTTTTTTAAATTAGTTCATTTGTTTTCGGTTTTTTCCAATCATTTCTATAAATCGAAGATTTTCTTCCCTTTCCTCTACCTCTCTCCCTGAGAAGGCAGGCAATCTTATATGGTTTTCTATAAATACATTCTTATTCAGCATATTTGGACATTAGACATGTTGCATAGAAGAATTAAAATGAATGGGGGAAACCATGAGAAAAAGCCAAAACATAACATAACACAAGAGACAATATTATACTTCATTCTGCATTCCACTTCCATAATTGTGTATCTGGATATGGATGGCATTTTACCTCAAGAGCCCTTCCTCATGGCTCATTGTTGTAAGCCCTGAGGGTGCAATCTATTCACAGCAATCTATCCCAGGAACAGAAAACAAAGACAGTCTCACAAATTTGCCTGAAGACAAGGACAGGCAAGAAGTTTTTGCAGCAGTAAACAATTTTGGGGGAAAAAAAGAAAAAGAAAGGAGAGGAAGGTGCTATTCCTTCCTGCTACATGCATAAAAACAAGAGGAGGGGAAGTCTGGGAAAGTACAGAAGTCTGGGAAAGTACAGAATGTGTTGAAAATATTTCTTTACAAGGTCTACATGCTGCAAATGTTTCAAGAGAACAAAAAAGAATTAACTGTTTGAAGAGATTTCATTTCTGAGAGATCCTCACAGATCATCTCTCACAATCTCTTATCGTTTACCCTTTGAAGACTCTTCACACCATTCTTGATATATTTCTTCCATCAAATTGGCTTCTCCGCCCTCAGGTTCATTTCGACCTCCAGCATCCACCAGGGTCCACCTCTGACTTTTTAAAATTGTCAGTTGCACGTACCCTTCTGCCTTTCCTTCTAATCTGATCATTTTAGCCAGGGTGTCTTGAACAGTTCAGGTAATTAGCTGTATCAGGGAGGGGAGACACACAGGGAGTAATATTATGCCACAGATTGAAATTAACAGAAATTTGTTTCCACGAACTTCCTCCAAACCAGGGCCACTGCGACATATTAAGAGAATAGACCAAGTCTCATGGGCACATTGGCAATTTTCCTGGTACTGTCTGCTATAATTTTCACAAAGTGGCCATTATCATCTACCTTCAGACAACAGGTGGAGAGATTCGCCTTTCCACAAACTCCACCTACTTCAGTCAGCAAGTAATCTCATATTAGCCTCTGTTGCATACTAGCCTCTCTTCTTTGAGTTAATTTGCCCGCCGACAAATGGAGAGCTTTGGAAGTCTGGTTAGTTATTTCCACCACAGCTTGGAAGTGAATAATCCTCTTTAGCATATATACAGGGGTTCTACATCCCCAGCTCCCATCCTGCACCCACATTTCTGCCCACACACTTTAATGGTTCTTTCAGGTGGCCAAGTATTACCCCTTCCATGAACATTCCTTGTGCTAGCAATGGATGTGTATATAGTCCTCCTTGATCTCCCTAGATCATCATACAACTTTATCCCTAAGTGATCTCCTTTTTGACCTGATAGGAGAAATGAATTTGGTTCTAATTAGGCCTGTGTAACAAATCCCAGTCCAGTCTTCCAGGAGGTGAGTATAAGCTCTAAGCCCACAAATCCAGTATTGTCCTTTCAGTGCAGGATTCTTACCTTGAAATAACTTTTGCCCATAAGCAAGCGGAAAATACTGTAAGTACTCCAGACCCAGGGATCCTCCTCTCATAAATGTTGAGGTAAACCTCCACAATTGCCGCTTCTCTTTCCAAGCACAATTATATAGCTTCCTAATTTTATTATCTGCCCTCCAGAACTCATTAACAACATTCTTGTCCCATTCCTTTCCTATCTCCATTTTAGTCTCTTAATCTCTGTGTTATCTAGTAGTATTAGCCTCCATAGAATGCCACATCTCTGGCTCTACACACATTATTCTGTTCCCTTAGCAGCAGCTTTGTATCTTCAACTACTGTCTGTATGATGTTGGTATAGGGTATAATGAGTGAATTTTACTACAGTACTATTTGTAAAAGTCATCACAGTCAGTGTCCACCTTCCTTTATACTGCGTACAATCAAAGTGATGGGCTCTGGAGTTGACACTCTGGTATCCATGTGAATGTCCATTCACAATTACTTTCCCCAAGTCATTTCCCTTCTCCTATTTGATTCAAACTATATATGCCTTCGACTGTTTCTGCCAGAGGCCCCTTAAGTTCCTCATATTTGGCCCAAAAGCCAGTACCATTATGTACCTCAGATCTGTTGCTTAGAACTCACTCAGGTTCCAAAGGCACAGAGACCCATGTCCAATACTCTAATTGTTGAGGCCTCCCACATTTCCATCAACAGGTGAGATTAAAACTTCCTGCTACTGCCTTAATTAGTTGTTCCAACTTGTTTCCTTCCTCTTTCTAGGGGGCTTAGATGGGGACAGGGGCTCCATGACATAAGAGAGAAACTACTAGAATGGATATTAAGGAAAGCCCTATAGTACTACACTATTATTACAAGTAAAGCGGCTAAGCAGAGGAACAGAGACACAAGTTAAAATACCAAAAACTAGAACCAGCAACAACAGAGTTGGGATTAATACACTTAGTAATATGAAGAGTCTTATAGGTAAGGATAAATCAGGGTTCACCTGTCCAGCCTGTGGGTGACCTTGCCTCAGGCGTATCTTTAGTCCTTCCAGTCCCTCAGTGCCTTTGGAGTTAACTGTCTACTCTGCTGGAGGAGTTACCGGTCCTTTGAGTCAGATATGATGAGTCCAACTTTGATTTTTAGTTTGGATCTCTGTGTCAGAAGTCAGTAGGACTTGAAATGGTTCCTCGCAGGACAGGGAAAGTTTCTCCTTCTTCTAGGTACGAATCAATACCCAGCCATCAGTCTGTATCAGTGAACAGGAAATCCCAGAGGTGGGGTATGGGTAAACAACCCCCTTTTCTGTAACAAAAGTAAAGTTCTGGCCAAAGATTGTACATACTCTCTCAGAAATCTGTCCTTATTGGGAATAGTGGAAATATGAGTCAAAGTAGTTGGGTAGGGGTGCCTGTATAAAAGTTCATACACGGACAGTCCAATATCACTTCAGGGTTTAGTTCTAATCATTTAGTCCATGGAAGCTGTGTTTCTAAGGCTAATTTGGTCAGGTGCCTCTTAATTTCTTGATTCATCCTTTCTATATTGTTAGAGGATAGGGGATGCCAGGGAGTATGGAAGTCCCAGATATCTTGAGTGCTGTCATAACAGACTGGAGGATCTTTGAAGTAAGGTGTGTTCCCTGATTTGAATGTATCCGCCCTGTCAGGCTGTATCTGGGAATGATTTTTTCTAAAATAATCTTACCACTGAATCAGTGGCCTGTGACATGGTGTAGGCTTACACCCAAAAGGTTAAGGGATCTACTACTACCACTAGGAGATATTTGAATCTATGGACAGGGTTCAATTGGTGGAATCCACCTGGATGCTCTGGAGTTCTCCCTCCCCCCTGGTGCCGGGCATTGAGCCGTTTTATTTGTCCTTCCACAAATAATTCAGTCATCCACCATCTGATGGGTCAGGATAAAACTGCCAGGAGACACAAATCGGGTCAAAATTGCATCACGCAGGTTTTGGACATCCCAGTGAATGTAGATGTTGTAAAGCTTGCCTCATACAGGTCTTAACAATCACTTCTCCCATCGGATAGGAGAGAGGAGGGTGACAAGGGTCAATGCTTTTCCCTTACTGTTTATCATATCCTATCTTTCCAAATTTTTCCAAACACATGAGCCACTCCCCAAGCATATTTGGTGTCTGTATATATGTTTCCTCTTTCTCCTCTTAAAAGTTTTAAAGTGTGTTTCGAGGCATGCAGTTCACCCATCTGGGCTGACCAAGTTTTGGCAGCTTAGCTGCTCCTACCAAGGCTGTTCTATTGCCTTCCACAACAGCATACACATACTGATTCTGTCCCTCCATGACCATGTAGATAAATTAACTACTTCAGGGTTGGGAGACTCTTTCAGGACCTCTCTAGGTTTGGTCTGAAAATGTATCACTTGCATACACCAACGTTCCACCTCCTCCACCTCCTGATGACATATTGGAAAATGGTGGCGAAGGGAGGGATCCTAAATTTTTCCAAGATACTCTCCAAAACTTGACAAAGCCATGTCAAGGATACGCTCCAAGCATCACCAAATAGGTTTGGTGACTCAGTGTACCCTTGCAGAAGGATGCTCCCCTGGAGTTATTGTTTTCTCCTTGTGTCTGGATCCTCCTACTTAAAAGCGAACAGATCTCTGCCTTTCAGCTAAAGGGGACAGGCCCAAAAGGCATTTGTCAGATCTACTACAATGAACCACTCAATATCATAAGGAATTTTTCCTAGGAGGATGTAGGGATCGAGTAGTACCGGATATGAAGAGAGGATAACCTTACTGATTTCTCTCAAGTCCTCAACCAATGTACAAGAGACATCTAATTTCCTCACCCGTATTATTGGAGTATTATAAGGAGAACAACAAGCCTCTAGAAACTCGTCCTCTATCAGTCCCTATATTACCTGTTAAAGTCCCTTTCTCCCCTCTAAGGAGATGGGATATTGTTTGAATTCGACTACCATATTTGGGTCTCTGAGTCTAATCTTTATGGGTGTAACATTAACCCTCCACCGAATCTAGGGTTCAGCCCAGACTTGGGATTCAATCTTATTCTCCTCTTCTTTTAATACCATTATTCTCTTGGGGATGATTTTTGTCCCTTGAGGGGCCAGCTAGATAGATAGCTGGGTTATAAGATCTCTCCATAGCAAATTAACTCTTGCCTCAGGGATCAACAGAATCATCCCCAGTACCTTAATTTCATCGAGTTTTATTCAAGTAAGTTTTTCTTCAAGTTTTATTCAAGTTCTAAGACTTCACTAACAGGAACAGGAAAGTTTTCTGCCTTTACTCCTGAGATCAGTAACGTCTTCCCCAGTTTTGTTCCTTTTGGCATTACTGTTATTGAAGATCTTGTAGCTCCAGTATCAATTAAAAACACAACCTCCTCTCCTAATGGTACCACCCTCAAATTTATCAAGGGTTTGGGGTGAGTTTGATTGGTCCATGAACCCCTGACACCACTAATTTTCCATTTTCTGATCCTTACTCAGTTGGGGTTAGTCTCATTTTAAATGACCCTCCTGGCCACATTCCTAACAACTAAGTGGGGCCTTGGCCCAGCCCCGCTCTCTTGTCCCATTTCCAGGTAGGGCTTGTGGCTTCAGGCATCATCCAGAAGATTGACCCCACCCCCTTCCTTTTCCTTGAAACCCTAAAATCTTGATTTCCTGGGTCCTTTACTGTTCCTGTCACAGCCTGAACTGTCTGTAGCATAAACTTAGCCTGTTCCTCCTGTTTTTTCAAGGTTTGTAACATAAGTCCTGCCCCTTTCTTTTCTTCCTCTCCTCTTGCTACATACACTTTCTGGCCCACTCCAAAAAGTTCTTCCATCAGCTTATTCTGCCATACTTCTATCTTTTGCAACTTTTTATTAGTATGGGGCCATGAATTAGTCACAAAACAAACCCAGAGGAGGCTTTGAGCCATAGGTCCTCTCAATTAAACCCCAAGAATTTTCTCATACTCTCTTTTGTTCTGTCTAAGAACTCCAAGAGGACCTCCTTTCTCTCCTTATGCACTTCCTGTGCCTTGTTTAAGTTCTGGCTCTTCGGTACTGTGTTTCTAATTCCTTGAACAATGATATCCCTGAGTTCCCTCATATTTCCCCTGTGAGTTGCATTACGTTTCCAGTTAGGATCCTGGAGAAGAGACTTCTCCTCACCTCAGGGACCCCCTTGGGCTATCGCTTACGCATAATCCCAAGCTTCCATTACAGTCCTCCTAATCTGCCCTTGTTCTTCCCCTGTGAGCATCAAATCTAATATTATCATTGTCTCTCCTCAAGCATATACATTTGGACCTAAAAACTGATTAACCTGATCAGCGACCCCAGAGGGATCCTCAATTAATTTCTTCATATCCTCTTTGAAACCCCTAATTTCTGTACTACTTAGAGAAGCATTCACATAACCAATACCTCCGTAGGCTAATGGGATTTCCCTCAACAGGGATGCCTTAGTACTCTCAGGGAGAGGTAAGTTTTCTTGATCTTTGAGCAATTTCTTGAATTCTCTCTTGAGAGCTGTGTGAGGAATGTCATTTGACCCCAATAAATCAATCAGATCGTCTCTGTTGCTTCCTCCTTGGGGAGAGGGTGAGGGAGAGGGTATTGGAACCTGTAACCAGGTGGTGGCCAGTGGAGGAAGGTAAGGAGGAGGAAGAGCAGTAAGCAGGTCCCAATGGTGAGATATCTGTTTATCCTCATCCTAGTACTTAGGTTCCCCAACACAACCAAGTGACTCGCCAAAGGCAGTCAAAGAGCTGCATAGGAGCTTTCTCCCTCATTAAAAAGCTCCATATAATTAACATAGAAGTTCAATTTTTGGCAAATCCAGTCCTCAGAGGAACCGTACTTGGTAACAAGACATTTCCTCCGAGTTGAGTACCTCCCCAAACAAATCAACAATACTAAATCATTTTCTTCTTAACCTTGACCCTATATTTTGGAATTTCAACCCAATGACTAAGTCTAAATCAGAAGGGACTATCAGTCAGCTCATCTGGTAGCTTTTTCTTGTCTCCACCCGGTTTTGAGTTTGATTTCCCGTGCTCTCAGATGGCTGCTTTACCAACTCAAAGAGTCTAGGCAGGCTGGTAGGGCTTCCCATCACGAAACTTAGTTCCCTCAGACATCTTACAGACCTCTCTGCTTAAATTATGGGGAACCAGGTCACCCAGAAGGCTGTTGTTTCAGGCTTGAGACACTTTTCAGACTTGTCCTGCTTAGGTTCCAAGCTTTCTAGGTCCACTTACCTGGGTCTGTGTTTACAAATTTATGTGACTGATAATGTCTTTCATTTCACATGGGTGGCCGTGGTAGTGTTCTGCTTACTCATGCTGTAGAACTTTCGTTTTGCGCATCTGAGATCTCCCTTCCGGTTTATGCCTCTTCAGGGGACAGGCCCAAAGCAGCTGAAACTCAGAGGCCACCAGAAAAGTCTAACGAAGTGCATACACAGGAATTTAGGTTGAGGGAGTCCCCAAAAAGGGGGAAAGCCCAGACAAGCCCTTAAAACTGTGTGGGGTACAGGGAACGTTATCAATGAATCAGAGACTCAGAGATATTAGTAAAAAAAGAGTAATTCCTTTATTGACTTTCTTGGGACAGGGCTCCCTCAGAGAACCCAACAGATTGTGTCTACCAAAGAGAGCAGAACTGTGTCCAGCTCAGCAGATAATATAGGTCTTAACCACAGTCCCCTTCTCCCTAGCTCCCTTCCTCAAGGCTCATTGGTGCAAGCCTGAGGGTGAGATCTATTCACAGCAATCTATCACAGCAACAGAGAACATATACAGTTTCACTAACTTGCCTGGAAACAAGGACAGGCAGAAGGTTTTGCAAGAGTAAACAGTTTTACCAAAAAAAAAAAAAAGTTGGGGAGAGGGAGATGTTATTCCGTCTTGCTACACGCCTAAAAAATAAGAGGTGAAGTCTACTAAAATACAGAATTTGTTGAAATGTTTCTTTACACGGTCCACCTGATGCAAATGATTGAAAAGGGAAAGAAAGAGTTAACACTTTGAGGAGGCTTCACTTCCGAGAGATCCTTAGCGATCACCTCTCACACTTTCAATTTCCAATTCGTTTTTTTTGTTTTAATATATAAATTTATTTATTTAGCTTTTCATATTCATTTTCAAAAAATTTTGGGTTCCAAATTTTCTCCTCATTTGTACCCTCCTCCCACCACAATACACTGAGCATTCTAATTTCCCTATCACCAATTTGCCCTCTCTTCTATCATCCCTCCCTTTTCTTGTCACCATCTTCTCCTTTGTCCTATAAGGCCAGATAAATTTCTATGCCCCATTACCGGTATTTCTTATTTTCAAGTACCAAGAACAACACTCGACAGTTGTTCCTAAAACTTTGAGATCCAACTTTTCCCATCCCTCCCTCCCCACCCATTCCCCTTGGTAAGGCAAGCAATTCAATATGGCCATATCTGTGTAGGTATTTTTTTATAAATTTATTTATTTAAATTTTTACATGCATTTGCACAAGATTTTGGGTTCCAAAATTTTCTCCCCATTTGTCCCCTCCCCCCTCCCCAATACACTGAGCATTCTAATTACCCATATCATAAATCTGCCCACTCTTCTTTCATCCCTCCCTTCCCTTACCCCATCATCACTTTTGTCCTGTAGGATCAGATAACTTTCTATTCCCCATTACCTGTATTTCTTATTCCCTAGTAGCAAGAAAAATACTCAACAGTTGTTCCTAAAACTTTGAGTTCCAACTTCTCCCCATCCCCCCCTCCCCACCCATTCCGTTTGGGAACGCAGGCAATTCACTACAGGCCACATCTGTGTAGTTTTGCAAGTGACTTCCCTAATAGTCGTGTTGTGTAAGACTAACTCTATTTCCCTGCATCCTATCCTGCACCCCATTGTTGCTATTCTCTCTTTTGATCCTGTCCCTCCCCGAGTGTTGACTACAAATAACTGCCTCCTCCCATTTCCCTCCCCTCCATCATCCTCCCCACCCTACTTATCTGCTGCTCCCCCACTTTCCTGCATTGTAAGATAGGTTTTCATACCAAAAGGAGTGTGCATTCTATTCCTTCCTTTATTCTAATGTGATGAGAGTAAACTTCATGTTTTTTTTCCTCAGCTCTCCTCTTTTTCACTCCACTAAGAAGTATCCTGCTTGCCTCTTCTATGAGAGATAATTTGCCCCATTCCATTTCACCTTCTCTCCTCCCACTACATTTCTCTGTCACTGTTTACCTTAATTTCTTTTAAATACGATGAGATCGTATTCAATTCACTCTGTGCTCTCTGTCTCTGTGTATGCGTGCATGTGCGTATGTGCGTGTGTGCATGCCTGTACATGTGTGTGTACGTGTGTAATACCACCCACTTCCCAGATACTGAAAAATTTCAGGAGTTACAAATATTGTCTTTCCATATAGGAATGTAAACAGTTCAACTTTGGTAAGCCCCTTGTGACTTCTCCTTCCTGTTTACTTTTTCATGCTTCTTCTCATTCTTGTATATGAAAGTCAAATTTTCTTTTCAGCTCTGGTATTTTCATCAAGAATGCTTGAACGTCTTCAATTTCATTGAAAGACCACATTTTCCCCTGAAGTATTATACTCAGTTTTGCTGGGTAGGTGATTCTTGGTTTTAGATCTAGTTCCTTTGACTTCCGGAATATCCTGTTCCACGCCCTTAATTTAGAAGCTCCTAGATCTCGTGTTATTCTGATTGCATTTCCATTATACTGGAGTTGTTTCTTTCTAGCTGCTTGCAATATTTTCTCCTTGACCAGGGAACTCTGGAATTTGGCCCAAATGTTCCTAGGAGTTTCTCTTTTTAGATCTCTGTCTGGCGGTGATCGGTGGATTCCTTGAATACTTATTTTGCCCTCTGGTTCTAGAATATCAGGACAGTTTTCTTTGATAATTTCATGAAGGCTGTTGTGTAGGCTCTTTTTTTGATCATGGCTTTCAGGTAGTCCCACAATTTTTAAATTATCTCTCCTGGGTCTATTTTGCAGGTCAGTTGTTTTTACAATGATGTATTTCAAGTTATCTTCCAATTCTTCATTCTTTTGGTTTTATTTTGTGATTTCTTGGTTTCTCAGAAAGTCATTAGCCTCCATCTGTTCTATTCTAATTTTCTGAGAGCCATTTTCTTCAGTGAGCTTTTGCGCCTCTTTTTCCATTTGGCTAATTCTGCTTTTGAAAGCATTCTTCTCCCCATTGACTTTACGAACCTCTTTTGCCAATCGAGTTAGCCTATTTTTCAGGGTGTTATTTCCTTCACCATTTTTTTGGGTCTCCTTTACTAAGGTGTTGAGCCGTTTTTCATGCTTTTCTTGCATCTCTCTCATTTCCCAGTTTTTCCTTCACTTGTCTAGCTTGATTTTCAAAATTCTTTTTGAGCTCTTCCATGACCTGAGCCCATTGACCATCGATTTCAGATCTTTGGGATACAGAAGCCTTGACTCTTATGCCTTTACCTGATGGTAAGCAGTTTTCTTCCTCCTCAGAGAGGAATCTTGGAATAATTTGTTCACCAAGAAAATAACCTTCTATGGTCTTAGTTTTTTTCCCTTTTCTGGGCATTTTCCCATCCAGTTACTTGACTTCTGAGAGTCCTCTCCAACCCCCGGCCTAGAACCGCCTAGCTAGTGCGTGTGGTCTGAGATTCAAATCCTGATCCCCAGCTTCAGGGCTGGCTGGCTGATATACAATGGGAACTTAATTTCTGGTGCTCAGGTTGGGGCAGGGCCGCCTCCCAGTCTCAGTTCCCCCAGGGGGTTTATGTAGAGACCTTTTGTAATAGAGCTGCTGCCAGCTCCTGCCTGCTCTGGGAGCCTCTGGCTGCCTGCTGTGCCTCTGTCTGCCCCTGTGGCTGCCTATCGAGGGGGCCTGAGACCCGGAGACACCCCACTCCCCTCTCAGCCCATCTCTCTCACTGACCTGTGAGTCTGCGGGTGGAGGGACCCTCGGGGACACTGGAGATTTCGTCCCTGATGCCTGCTCGGTTCTGCTTGCTCCTCTCAGTGCTGCGTGGCCAGGGCTGGGGAGGGCTCCACTTCCGTCTTGTGCGATTGACCTTTGGGGTCGGTTTTTCAGTGCTCTCTGGAACTGAAATCTCTTTCACTGTGTTGCTGTGCAGCTTCCACTGTTCCAGAATTTATTGGGAGTTCCTTTTAGAGGAAATCCATGGCCTGTGGGTTCGGAGCTAGCAAATGTGAGTCTTCCTACTCTGCCATATTGCCTCTGCCCCCACATATCTGTGTAGTTTTGCAAATGACTTCCATACTAGTCGCGCTGTGTAAGACTAACTGTATTTCCCTACATCCTATCTTGCCCCTCATTGTTTCTATTCTCTCTTTTGACGCTGTCCCTCCCCGAGGCTTGACTTCAAATTCCTCCCTCCTCCCATTGCCCTCCCTTCTGTAATCCCCCCCACCCTTCTTATCTCCGTCTCCCCCTCTTTCCTGTGTTGTAAGATAGGTTTTCCTACCAAAATGAGTGGAATCTTATAGAATTATATGTTATATAATTGGACGAAGTAGAGATGGAGTGCAACTGGAAGTGATATCAGAGAAACGGATTTAGAATCACAGGATAGTGGAATTAGAGATTTAGGGTTGAAATGGACATTTGATCTATCAGAATTTCCCTCTCCTCATTGGGATCTTTCATTCAATTCTTTATGTTTTTAACATTTTTTGTCCACTATTTGGCCTGAATTTCAATCGAAATATTTCTGCAAGCATTTTTTATCTCTGGCCACTGTCCCTATAAAATTGAATAATAAAAAAGACTCTTTCTAAGTATGCATAGTCTTGCCAAATAAATCCCTATACAGGTCAAATAAAAATAGACATCTCATTCCTGATTATAAATCCTTTAAATGTTTGGAATAATGTAGGTGGTGTATTTCACTTTCAGTGATTATTTTTTCTTTGTTTTTCCAAACCTGTTTTATCTTTAAGATTTTTTAAAACATTGTATAGATAACTTCAGTCTCTTTCAGTCCTTGGAGTTTTATTCAATTTGCTCTCAAACTATTTTATAATTTCTAATGGCACTATAATATTTTATCATATTAATACCCCATCATTTGCTTAGTAGATTCATATTGGTGGGTAAATACTTCGTTTCCGGTTTGGGACTTATTTGAAAAGATTTTCTATAACTGCTCATATTTTCCTTCTTTATTTTATAGGACCATAGAATGGCTTAGTGAAATCACATAGTGGAATCACGTATTTTAGTGACTTTTAAGGCACACTTGGAAATTATTCTATGGAATGTCTGGATCACCTTGCCACTACATCAGTGGTAAAGAAATATGTCTGTTTCCCCACAGTCTCTGTATCATTTATGCTTTTTCCTCTTCATAATACTTGCACATCGGGTTAGGAGGAGGTAGAATGTCATTGCCTGCTTATGTTTATTTTTATTGTTTTGTTGTATTTTTCACGTAACTGTTGAGAGTGGAGGTCTCTCCTTTTAAAAATTGTCTAAGTTTTAAGCATCCATCTCTTTGATGAATGTCTCTAGGTCTTATTTATGTGCATCAGTAACTGTATGTTTTGGGTATAAAATCTTTATCAGAGAGGTTTCTTGAAAATGTTCTCCTAGTCTGCTGATTTAGCCAGTAAGTGTAACTATCATGTATTTTTGTGAAATACATATATATGTATGTATATATATATATATATATATATATATACATATATATATGTATGAACAATTTTGATCATATATCATACGTGTTATATGTACATTTCATTTTGATTATATAGATTACCTTCATTGATTCATTCATAATTTACAAAAAGTACTTGCTTCCTTGCTTTTCTAATTTACTTGGGATATCAACTGTTATTTTTAATCATGTAATCTTATGGAGTTTATTTTGGTATATGCAGAATATCACATTTTCCAGTTGAGAAAATTGAGACTAAGAGGTGCGTCTTTTCCAAGGTCATGGTTTTGGAAAGGCACTGTTGAAGCATTGAAACTCAGCTTTTATAATTACAATTCCAGTGCTTCTTTCACTGAGCAGCTCTACTGTGGTAACACAAGTAAATAGTTGTGACACTGTAAAACACAGTACCACTATCCACATTTCATGTGATAAAGGTTTTTTAATGGACAATATGTAAGGTCCCTTACAGTTCCAAGTCATGTTACTAACATTTACATTTCTCTTGCTTGATATGACGTTTCATTTGCTTACTTTGAAAATATAAATTGGATAAACACCCATATTAAGGACTCTTTTTCAGCTATTCAATTAATGAACAAACAGATATCAACCACTTACTGTAAATCAGCCACTGCGCCACGGGATGGGGACAAAATGAGAAAAAGTAAATAACACCTTTTGTTCTATGTTTGCTTCTTTTTGAAGAAAGTTCCAAGTCTAAGATTAATAGAAGAGAAATAGAAAGATCTTCACATTCCACCTTGACTATTCTATTATTTAAAATTACTTCTCACAGAGGGAGGGGCAAAGATAACAGAGTAGAAAGATTCATATATGCTAGCTCTGAACCCACAGCCCATGGATTTCTTGTTAAAAGAACTCCCAACAAATTCTGGACCAGTGGAAGCCACACAGATACGGCGAGGAAGAGATTTCTGTTCCAGAGAGCCCTGAAAAACCAACCCTAAAAACCTGCCTCACACCAGACAGGAGCAGAGCTCAGTCCTGCCTTGTCCGCGTGGGACTGAGAGGAGCAGATCCAAGCAGGCTTCAGGGACAGAATATCTGGCCACCCAGAAGGTCTCCTCACCCAAAGGCCCACACGTCAGTGAGAGAGACTTCTAGGCTGGCCAAAAGGGGAGTGGAGGTGGAGCCAAGAAGGCAGAGTAGAAAGACTCACATATACTACCTCCAAACCCACAGCCCATAATTATCTATTATATATAACTCCCAACAAATTCTGGAACAGTGGAGCCGCGCAGCAATGGGGTGAAGGAGATTTCTGTTCCAAAGAGCCCTGAAAAACCGACCCCAAGGGTCTGTCGTGCACCAGATGGGAGCGTAAGGCCAGCCCTGTTCTGGCCACGTGTCACTGATAGGAGCGAGCAGACCAGAGCAGGCTTAAGTGACAGAATATCAAGCGGCCACAAAGGTCCCTGCACCCACATACGCACAGGTCATTGAAAGTGATGTCTGGACGAGCTGAGAGGGGAGCGGGGTGTCTCCATGACTCGGGCCCATTCAGGAGGGAGCAGCAGAGGCAGCGGGCTGGCAGAGGCTCCCGGGGCAGGAAGGATGTCTGCAGCAGCTCCATTACACAAGGTCAATACCTGGACAATGGAGACCTAAAAAAAAGCTGAAGAAAATAACACCTTGAAACATAGGCTAACTCAATTGGCAAAAGCGGTTCAAAAAGCCAATGTGGCTAAGAATGCTTTCAAAAGGAGAATTAGCCAAATGGAAAAAGAGGTTCAAAATCTTACTAAAGAAAATAGTTCGCTCAAAATTAGAATGGAACACATGGAGGCCAATGACATTCAGAGAAATCAAGAAATCACAAAACGAAACGAAAAGAATGAAAAAGTGGAAGATAATGTGAAATATCTCAATGGAAAAAAAAAACTGACCTGGAAAAGAGATCCAGGAGAGACAATTTAAAAATTATGGGACTACCTGAAAGCCATGATCGAAAAATGAGCCTAGACATTATCGTTCACGAAATTATCAAGGAAAATTGCCCTGATATTCTAGAACCAGAGGCCAAAAAATTTATCCAAGGAATCCACTGAACATGACCTGAAAGAGATTCAAAAAGAATAACTCCTAGGAACATTGTGGCCAAATTCCTGAGTTCTCAGTACAAGGAGAAAATATTGCAATCAGCTAGAAATAAGCAATTCCAGCACTGTAGAAATACTATCAGGATAACACAAGATGTAGCAGCTTCTACATTAAGGGATCGAAGGGCGTGAAATAGGATATTCCAGAAGTCAAAGGAACTAGGTCTAAAACCAAGAATCACCTCCCCAGCAGCACTGAGTATAATATGTCAGTGGAAAATATGGTCTTTAAATGAAATAGAGGACTTTCAAGCATTCTTGAATAAAAGACCAGTGCTGAAAAGAAAATATGACTTTCAAACACAAGAATGAGAAGAAGCATGCAAAAAGTAAAGAGCAAAGAGAAGTCATAAGGGACTTACCAAAGCTGAGCTGTTTAAATTCCTATATGGAAAGACAATATTTTTAACTCCTGGAATTTTTCAGTATCTGGATAGTTGGTGGGATTGCACACACATACACATACACACACATGCACACACACACATGTACACGAGTGCGTGCACATACACAACCATACACACATGCACGCACACAGAGAGACAGAGAGCAGAGAGTGAATTGAATAGGATGAGATCATATCTTAAAAGAAAACAAGGTAAACCGTGAGAGAGAAATGAAGTGGGAGGAGAGAGGGTGAAATGGAAAGGGGTAAATTATCACTCATAGAAGAGACAAGCTGGAGACATTTTAGTGGAGGGAAAAGAAGGAGAGCTGAGAAAAAAAAAGATGAAGTTTACTCTCACCAAAATCAAATAAAGGAAGGAACAAAATGCACACTCATTTTGGTATGAAAACCTATCTTACAAAACAGGAAAGTGAGGAATGGGGAGATAAGCAGGGTGGAGGGATAATGGAAAGGAGGGCAATGGGAGGAGGGAGCAATTTGAAGTCAACACTCGGAGAGGGAAAGGAGAAAAAGAGAGAATAGAAACAATGGGGGACAGGATAGGAGGGAGAGAAATATAGTCAGCCTTACACAACACGACTACTATGGAAGTCATTTGCAAAACTACACAGAAATGGCCTATATTGAATGGCCTATCTTCCCAAAGGAATGGGTGGGGAGAGAGGGATGGGGAGAAGTTGGAACTCAAAGTTTTAGGAACAATTGTCGAGTATTGTTCTTGCTATTAGGAAATAAGAAATACAGGTATTCGGGAATAGAAAGTTATCAGGCCCTACAGGACAAGAGAGAAGATGTAGAGAAGAGAAGGGTGGGATGACAGAAGAGGGGACAGATTGGTGATAGGGGAAA
>JAQQSK010005096.1:0-17172 GCA_028658325.1 Potorous gilbertii
CCCAGCCTCAGGGCTTTTGGCGGCAAGCCTGACTGCTCTTCAATGGGAGCTTATCTGCTCGTTCTCAGGTGGGGGCAGGGCCACCTCTCAGGCTCAGTTCCCTCAGGGGGTTTATGCAGAAATCTTTTGTAATGGAGCTGCTGCAGAGCTCCTGCCTGCTCTGTGGGCCTCTGGCGGAGCAGCCTCTGCCTCTGCCGTGGCTACAGCCTCCCGAGGGGGTCCGAGTCCCGGAGATACCCCTTTCCCCTCTCAGCCCATCTCTCTCACTCTGCTTGACTACTTTTTAAGGAGACCTGTTCAATGATTTGACATTACCTCATTTTAACTGAGGACTTCAAAGCCGAAAAGGCCAACGTGTTCTACTGCATCCTGGACTACGTCCAGTCATTCTGATGAATATCTGGTCACTGGATCCAGATGGCTCAGAAGGATAAAATGAGGCGGGTCAGTTTGCACAGCCCTCCCACACTCACAATAACATGAGGTGCAAGTCATGGCATTGTTTCTCCGATGTCATGGTCTTTGTAAATGGAGATGAAACACAGAAGGTAAATTTGATTATTTTCTCAACACCTAGCTTCCTCCAGAATAGAGATTTTTAAGCCTGAAATCAGGAAACCTCAAATTCCAATGAAGCCTGTGATGTTTAATGACTGTGTATTACTGTGAAAATCACTTATTCCAGATTAATTTGTACAACTGTAAGATGAGGATCATAATAGCACCTACCTCTTAGAGTTGTTGTGGTGACCAAATGAGGTACTAACTTAAAATTCATGGTCCTTAATTAAAATTGATATTTTCCCCTTCAACTTATTGAACAGGAAATTGATTCATTTAAAGGACAGTTGCCGTGCTGGAATTTCAAGTGCTGATACAGTGCCATCCTTGATGTTACAGAAGGGGAGTTTGGACCCCAGCTTAGCCGCTAGAGTAAATGGGCCAACATCTTTTCTTTTCTTATACTATTTTCTTTTTCTTTTAGGAGATTGGTGATTTCGCTTTTGTGAGTTCTAAATTACTGTCTGATTCCTAATTTGTGATTGTCTTATTGAAACTCAAGTTTTGTCATCTAGCAACATACTAAAGGGAAAAATTTTCTTCACCAAAATCTTCTCACCATTACTTCAGTTCCCATTTTGGTCTGCTTAGTTGCCCATTGTTTCTTCACTTATATCCAGAAATTTTTTGGACTGGAATATATCTAAATTAATAACATAATTTTCATAATAATAATTATTATTTCATAACAATAATTTAATTATAATTAAATAATTAATTACAATTATTGATTATATTAATTATACTTAATAACAATAATTTAACTATTATTAAATAATATTAAATAATAAACCAATTTCATAATAATAATAATTTTCGAAGATTTTAATACATCACCTAATTCGAGTCTCATGACAATGACATAATTTAGACAATAGAGACATATATATGTACATAGCTATGTATGTGTCTATAGGTTTGTGTTTCCCTCTAGATTTTCCCTTTACCTCCTCTCCTCTCTTTCCCTCTTCTGCCTTATTTTTCCTCTCCTTAACTTTTGTCTTTTCCTTGAAAATCATACTGATGTTGACAGTGTTCTTTAATAACTTTAAAAACTTCAAGGACTGATTGAAATACATATTGAATGTAAATTTGACATTGTCTATTGGCAAATAAAAATGACATTTTAGTAGAGACGACAGAGTATTGGAAAAGTAACATAAATATTCTCTTCTCATTTTAAATTATAAAACACGAAAAAATGTGAAATATTGGAAGCAAATAATAGTAATTAATGAAGACATTGATTACAGGAACCAGAATCTGTCTGAATTCCTAGAGTCAATGCAGTGATGCAGATTGAAGAGTATAAATGGAGTGGGAAGGAAATAGCAGACATTCTCTCTTTCTTCTGATATTTATTTTTCTTGGACCTTCAATGAGTCATGTAGTCCCTTTTAACTTTCTCTGCCTGAAGAATAAAATGGGAAGAGTCAAACTCGAAACTGTAGCTGAAAATGCTAGTTATGGAAAGTTAAGTAACCAGTTTGATTTTTAAATCACACACACACACACACACACACACGCATGCATGGACAAACACACATATACATGTGCAAAATCACAAACACTAAAATGTTAAAATAAAGTGAAATAATTCTATCCAGTGATGCTGATTTCCACCCACACATGGCTTATCCATCCATTTCTTCCCGTAAGTTTATACATGGTGTTATATATGTGTCATTGCACAGAGAACATTGTTGGTAGAACTGCGCGCTGATCCATCCATTCTGGAGTGCAAGTACCTATGCCCAAATGGCTCGAACAATGTGGACGCTCTTTGACCCAGCAATATCTCTTCTAGGACTATATCCCCATGATATCATAAAAATGGGAAAGGGTCCCACATGTACAAAAATATTTACAGCACCTCTAGTTGTGGTGGCCAGGAATTGGAAATTTAAAATGTGAGAGATGATCTCTAAGGATCTCTCAGAAGCGAAGCTTTCTCAAAATGTTAATTGTTTCTTTCCCTGTTGAATCATTTGCATTATGTTGACCGTGTAAAGAAATATTTCAACTATTTCTGTATTTTCCCAGACTTCACCTCTTGCTTTTAGGCATGTAGCAGGACTGAATAACACCTCCCTCCCCCCATCTTTTTTTTTTGGTAAAACTGTTTATTCTTGCAAAAATTTCCGCCTGTCCTTGTCTCCAGGCAAGTTTGTGAAACTGTCTTTGTTTTCTGTTGCTGGGATAGATTGCTGTGAATAGATCAAACCCTCAGGCTTGTACCAATGAGCTCTGAGGAAGGGAGGTAGGGAGAAGGGGGCTGCGTTTAAGACCTATATAATTTGCTGAGCTGGACACAGTTCTGCTCTCTTTGGTAGGCACCATCTGTTGGGTGTTCAGAGGGAGCCCTTTCTCGAAAAAGTCAATAAAGGAACTACTCTCCTTTGCTAATATCTCTGAGTCTCTGATTCTTTGATAAGGTTCCCTGTACCCCACACAGTTTTAGGGGCTTGTCCCCCTTTTTGGGGAATCCCCCAACCTAAATTCCTGGACATGCCCTGCACTAGATATTTCTGGTGGCCTCTGAGTTTCAGCTGCTATGGGACTCTCCCCCGAGGAGGGAAACCCGGAAGGGTGATCTCAGATTTGCAAAATGTAAGTTCTACGGTATGAGTAAGCAGAACATCACCTTGGCCAGCTATGCAAAGTGAAAGACATTTTCAGTCACATAAGTTTTGTTAACCTGAAAACTTGGTTAGGGAAAAGGCCACAGATTAAATGCATACATATTATGATTTCATTAATTAATCAATTCCCAACAAAGACAACGGTTGCATAGCACTGTGGAGCCAGTATCAGAACTGGCTGACTTAGTACAGAAATTGACTGTCTTAAGAATATTTTACCAGGAGGAAGGAGTTCTCTTAGATAAACACGTAAACAAAGTGGCGTCAATTGGGTTTAATGATCCCAGGCTAAAGGCATCTTCCTTCAGAAGCATGCCTTTGTGGTTCAAGATAAGGAAAAAAAACAAAGTCCTATCACCCAGATAACAGATCCTGTCCTAACAGGCCTTTGAAGTTGTGGTATCTTAACAGAACTGACAAAGCTGAAGTTATAACCCAAGGTATCTGTGTTTTTGTCTTATCACGAAGATGCTAGAAGAAGGGTCTGGTAAGGAAGTCCCGTTTGCTTGACAAAAGGCATCTTCTAAACAAAGGAGACTATTAGGTCCAAGCTCTTCTTAATTCAAATGTTGGCCCTTATTAATGTCTAGAATTTATATTACATATTATTAGTTTGTACACACAGACCCAGGTAAGTGGACCTAGAAGGCTTGGAACCTAAGCAGGATAAGTCTGAAAAGTGTCACAAGCCTGGAACAGCAACCTTTTGGGTGACTGGGTTCCCCATGGTCTGTAAGACATCTGAGGGAACTGAAGTTTCGTGAGGGGAAGCCTTACGAGCCTGCCTAGACTCTTTGAGTTGGTTCAGCAGCCATCTGAAAAGATGGGGAAATCAAATTCAAAACTGGTTGGAGACAAGGAAAAGCTACCAAATGAACTGGCTGATAGTCCCTTATGATTTAGACTTAGTAATTGGGATGAAATTCCAAAATATACGGTCAAGGGTAAGAAGAAAATGGTTAAGTATTGTTGGTTTGCTTGAGCAGGCACTCAACTCAGAGGAAATGTCTTGTGCCCGAAGAACGGATCCTCTGAGGACTGGGTTTGCCAAAAATTCAACTTCTATGTTAATTATAAGGAGCCTTTGAATGAGGGAGAAAGCTCCTATGCAGCTCTCTGACTACCTTTGGCTAGTCAATTGGTTGTTTAGGGGAAATCTAAGGACCAGGATGAGGATAAACAGACATCTCACCAGTAGGACCTGCTTCTTGCTCTTCCTCCTCCTTAGCTTCCTCCACTGGCCCCCACCTGGGCACAGGCTCCAATACCCTCTCCCTCACCCTTCTTCCCCACCAAGGAGGAAGAGACAGAGAGGATCTGATTGATTTTGTGGGGTCAAGCAACATTCCTTAAATGGCTCTCGGTATAGAAGTCAAGCAATTGCTCAAAGACCAAGAAAACTTTCTTCTTCGTGAGAGTACTAAGGCATTCCTGTCGAGGGAAATCCCATTAGCCCATGTAGGTATTGGTTATGTGAATGCTCCTCTAAGTAATACAGAAATTAGGAGTTTCAAAGAGGACATGAAGAAATCAATTGAAGATCCCCTGGGGTCGCTGATCAGGTTAATCCGTTTTTATGACGAAACGTGTATGCTTCAGAAGAGACAATGGCCATTTTAGATGTCCTGAAGAAGGGTAGATTAGGAGGACTGTGATGCAAGTTTGGGATTATGCATAACCAATAGCACAATGGAGTCCCTGAGGCGAGAAGTTGCCTATCCAGGATCTTAACTGGAAACATAATGCAACTCACAGGGGAAATATAAGAGAACTCAGGGAGATCATTGTTCAAAGGATTAGAAACTCAATACCAAAGAGTCATAATTTAAACAAGGTACAGGAAGTGCATCAGGAGAGAAAGGAGGTCCCCTTGGAATTCTTAAACTAAAAGAGAGTATGAGAAAATTCTTGGGGGTTAATCGGGAGGACCCTATGGCTCAAAGCCTCCTCTGGGTTTATTTTGTGACTAATTCATGGCCCAATATTAATAAGAAGTTACAAAAATAAAAGGATGGCAGAATAAACACATGGAAGAACTTTTGGGAGTGGCCCAGAAAGTGTATGGAAGGAGAGGAGAGGAAGAAAAGAAAGGGTCAGGACAAGCATTCCCGGATTATGTTAAAAACCTTGAAACAACACAGATTAAGTTTATGCAGCAGACTTTTCAGGCTGTGACAGGAACAGTAAAGGAGCCAGGAAATCAAGGTTTAGGGTTTCAGGGAAAAGGAAGGGAGTGGAATCAATCTCCTGGATCGCACCCCAAACCCTACCTGGAAATGGGACAAGGGAGAGGGACTGGTCCAAGGACCTCATTTAGTTGTTGGAAATGTGACCAGGAGGGTCATTTAAAACGAGGCTAACCCCAACTGAGTAAGGATCAGAAAATGGAAGATTAGTGGTATCGGGGGTTCATGGTTCAATCAAACCCACCCCAAACCCTTGATAAATTTGAGAGTGGGACCATTAGGCGAGGAGGTTGTGTTTTTAATTGATACTGGAGCTACAAAATCTTCAATACCATCAATGTCAAAAGGAACAAAATTGGGGGGAGACATTACTGATCTCAGGAATAAAGGGAGAAAACTTTCCTGTTCCTGTTAGTGAAGTTCTAGAATTTGAATAAAATGAATAAAAACTTAGTTGAATAAAACTAAATAAAACTAAGTTACTGGGGATGTTTCCGTTGATCCCTGAGGCAAGGATTAATTTGCTAGGGAGATACCTTATAACTAGGCTATCTATCCAACTTGTCCCTCAAGGGACAAAAATAATTCCCAAGAGAATAATGGCATTAAAAGAAGAGGAGGAGAAAAGGATTGAATCCCAAGTCTGGGCTAAACCCCAGAATCGGGGGTGGGTTAATGTTACTCCCATAAAGATTAGACTCAAAGACCTAAATATGGTAGTCAAAGTCAAACAATATCCCATACCCTTGGAGAGGAGAAAGGGACTTAAACCAGTAATGTAGTGACTGATGGAGAATGAGTTGCTAAAAGCTTGTTGTTCTCCTTATAATACTCCAATAATACCCGTGAGGAAAGCAGATGTCTCTTGTAGATTGGTTGAGGACTTGAGAGAAATCAGTAAGGTTATCCTCTCTTCATATCCGGTGCTACTGGATCCCTACATTCTCCTAGGAAAAATTCCTTTTGATAGTGAGTGGTTCAATGTAGTGGATCTGAAAGATGCCTTTTGTGCCTATCCCCTTGAGCCAGAAAGCAGAGATCTGTTTGCTTTTGAGTAGGAGGATCCAGACACAGGAAGAAAACACTAACTCCAGTGGATCATCCTGCAAGGGTACAATGAGTCACCAAACCTGTTTGGTCAAGTTTTGGAAACTGGAAAAATTTAGGATCCTACCATTTGCCAATATTCTCCAATATATAATCAGGAGATGGAGGAGGTGGAATGTTGGTGTATGCAAATGATTGATTATCAGACCAAAATTAGAGAAGTCCTGAAAGAGTCTCCCATCCCTGAGGCAGTTAATTTATCTAACTGGCGATGGCGGGACAGAATCAGAGTGTGTATGCTATTGTGGAAGGAAATAGAATAGCCTTGGTAGAAGCAGCTAAGCTGCCAAAACTTGGTCAGCCCAAACAGGTGAATTGTATGCCTCGAACCATACTTTAAAACTTTTAAGAGAAAAAAGAGGAAACATACATACAGACTCCAAGTGTGCTTGGGGAGTGGCACAGTAGAAAAATTTACAAAGAAAGGAGTATGATAAACAGTAAGGGGAAAGAATTGACCCTTGCCACCCTCCTCTCTCCTACCAAATGGGAGACAAGTGATTTTTAAGATCAGTATAAGGCAAGTTTTACAGCACCTACATTTGGGGAGTCACGGGGATATCCAAAACCTATGTGATGCAATTTTCACTCGATTTGTGTCTCCTGGAAGTTATACCCTGGCCCATCAGATGATGGATGGCTGTATTACTTGTGGAAGGACAAATAAAACTGCTCAATGCCGGGCTCCATGGGGAAGGGGGATCTCCAGAGCATCCAGATGGATTTCACCAAGTGACTCCCTGTTCATAGACTCAAATACCTCCTAGTAGTAGTAGATCCCTTAACCTCTTGGGTGTAAACCTACCCCATGGCACAGGCCACTGATTCAGTGGTAAGATTATTTAAAATAAATCATTCCCAGATACAGCGTGACCGGGAGGATAGATTCAAATCAGGGAACACACTTTACTTCAAAGACCCTCCAGTCTATTATGACAGCCCTCAAGATATCTTGGAACTTCCATACTTCCTGGCATCCCCTATCCTTTAGCAATATAGAAGGTATGAATCAAGAAATTAAGAGGCAACTGACCAAATTAGCCGCAGAAACACAGCTTCCATTGACTAAATATCTTTCCTTAGTCTTGTCAAGGATTAGAACTGAACCTCGAAGTGATATTGGACTGTCCCTGTACGAACTTTTATGCAGGCACCCCTACCCAACTACTTTGACTGATATCCCTACTCTTCCCGATAAGGACAGATGTCTGAGAGAATATGTACAGTCTTTGGCCAGAACTTTACTTTTGTTACAGAAAAGGGGGTTGATTGTCCATACCCCACCTCTGAGATTTCCTGTTCACTGTCCAAACCTGAGGACTGGGTATTGATTCGTACCTGGAAGGAGGAGATGCTTTCTCTGTCCTGGGAGGTACCACTGCAAGTCCTACTGACTTCTGACACAGTGATCCAAACGAAGAAGCAAGGATGGACTCATCATATCCACGTCAAAGGACCTGTAACTCCTCCAGCAGAGTAGACAATTGACTCCAAAGGCATTGAGGGACTGGAAGGACTAAAGATACGCCTCAGGCGAGGTCGCCCAAAGGCTCGACGGGTGAACCATGATTGATCCCTACCTATGAGACTCTTCATATTTATAAGTGTATTATTCCCACCCTAGTTTCTGCTGGTTCTAGTTCTAGGTATTTTGTTTGTGTCTCTGTTCCTCTGCTTAGCCACTTGCAATAATAGTGTAAACACCGTGGGGCTTTCCTTAGTATCCATTCTAGTAGTTTCTCTCTTATGTCGTGGAGCCCCTGTCCCCGTCTAAGCCCTCTAGAAAGAGGAAGGCAACAAGTTTGAACAACTAATAAAGGTAACAGCAGCTAGTTTTAACCTCACCTGTTGTTGAACATGTGGGGGGCTTCAACAATTAGAATATTAGCCATGGGTCTCAGTGTCTTTGGAACCTGAGTGACATCTCAGCAACAGATCTGAGGTCCATCATGGTACTGGCTTTTGGGCCAAATATGAGGAACATCACTGGCCTCTGGCAGAATCAGTCCAAGGCAAGTATGGTTTGAATCAAACAGGAGAAGAGAAATGACTTGGGGAAAGTAATTGTGAATGGACATTTACATGGAGACCAGAGTGTCAACTCGAGAGCCCATCACTTTAATTGTACACAGTATAAAGGAAGGTGGACAGTGACCGTGATGACTTTAACAAATGGTACTGTAGTAAAATACACTCACTATACCATATACCAAAATCATACAGACAGTAATTGAAGATGAAGAGCTGCTGCTAAGGGACCAAAATAATGTGTATAGAGCCAGAGATGTGGCATTCTATGGAGGCTAATACTACTAGATAAAACAGAGATTAAGAGACTGAAATGGACATAGGAAAGGAATGGGACAGAAATGTTGTTAATGAGTTCTGGAGGGCAGATAATAAAATTAAGAAGCTACACAATTGTATTTGGAAAGAGAAGCAGCAATTGTGGAGGCGTAGCTCAACATTTATGAGAGGAGGACCACTGGCTCTGGAGGACTTGCAGTATTATCCACTTGCTTATGGGCAAAAGTTATTTGAAGGTAGGAATCCTGCATGGAAAGGACATTCCTGGATTTGGGGCTTACCGCTTACACTCACCTCCTGGCAGACTGGATTAGGATCTCTTATATAGGCCTAATTAGAACCAATTTCCTTTCTCCTACCAGGACAAGAAGGAGATTACTTAGGGATAAAGTTGTATGATGCTCTAGAGATACCAAGGAGGACTATATACACATCTATTGCTAGCACAAGGAATGCTCATGGATGGGGTAATACTTGGCCACCTGAAAGGATCATTAAAGTGTGTGGGCCAGCAATATGGTTGCAGGACGGGAGCTGGGGATGTAGAACCCCTGTCTATATGCTAAATAGGATTATTCACCTCCAACCTATAGTGGAAATAACTAACAAGACTTCCAAAGCTCTCCATCTGTTGGCGGACCAATTAACTTAAAGCAGAGAGGTTATGATGGAACAGAGGCTAATATTAGATTACTTGCTGACTGAAGTACGTGGAGTTTGTGGGAAGGTGAATCTCTCCACCTGCTGTCGGAAGATAGATGATAATGGCCACTTTGTGAAAATCATAGCAGACAATATCAGGGAAATTGCCAATGTACCCATCCAGACTTGGTCTAGTCGTTTAATATGTCATGGTGGTCTGGTTTGGAGGAAGTTCATGGAAACAAATTCTGTGGTTTCTCTTAATTGCAATTTATGGCATAATATTAATCCCTGTGTGTCTCCCCTGCCTGATACAACTAATTGCCTGAACCGTTCAAGATACCCTGGCTAAAATGATCAGATTAGAAGGAAAGGCAGAGGAGTATGTGCAACTGTTGATTTTTAGAAGTTGGAGGTGGACCCTGGCGGACGCTGGAGGTCGAAATGAGCCTGAGGGCAGAGAAGACAATTTGAAGGAAGAAATATATCAAGAGTGGTGTGAGGAGTCTTCAAAGGGTAAAAGATAAGAGATTGTGAGAGATGATCTCTGAGGATCTCTCAGGAGTGAAGCCTCCTCAAAAAGTTAATTTTTTTTGTCAGTTTGTAACATTTGCAGCAGGTTGACCTTGTAAAGGAATATTTTCATCACATTCTGAACTTTCGCAGACTTCCCCTTTCCCTTGTTTTAGGCATGTAGCAGAAAGGAATAGCACCTCCCCCTCCTTTCTTTTTTCTTTTTTTTCCCCCAAAACTGTTTACTACTGCAAAAACTTCTTGCCACTCCTTGTCTCCAGGGAAATTTGTGAGACCATCTTTGTTCTCTTTTCCTGGGGTAGATTGCTATGAATAGATTGCACCCTCAAGGCTTACACCAATTTACTCTTGAGGTAAAATGCCATCCACATCCAGATACAGAATTATGGAAGTGGAATGCAGAATGAACATAATATTTTCTCTTGTATTATATTACATTTTGTTTTTTTTCTCATGGTTTCTCCTTTTCATTTTAATTCCTCTATGCAACGTGTTTAATGTCCAAATATGTTTGATAAGAACTTATGTATAGAAAACCATATAAGATTGCCCGCGTTCTCAGGGAGAGAGAAAGAGGGAAGGGAAAAAAATCTATGATTTATAGAAATGATTGGAGAAAACTGAAAACAAATGAACTAATTTAAAAAAAGAGAACAAGAGAGTAATGAAATCATGAAAGAGGAACTTTTATGGCATCATGAAGCCAATGCTAGATATCAATTCTCATAATATTTTAAAAGTTCTTGTGATAGGTGGTGAAAAATATACTTTTTCTATGTTTGTTTTGCCACAAATGAAATTAATTGTTTGGGCTACAGAAACCCCCTGGTGCCCAGAAACAACATTGAGGTCTTTGGGTGTGGCCTATTAACAGAGTACAAGTTTCACAGAAGAAATTCTTTTATTTGTTCTGTGACGTATGGATTTAGTCAAAGGACAACACTTGAGGACCTAGAGGGCCAGAGGTAACCTCAAAACAACAGGTTCCCTACCTTTGACTACAGCTTTTTAGACTTCTAAATTTGTGACCTTTTAAATATGGGATAGAGGAAAAGTGGCCCTGAAAAAAAAAGTGTGGTTTGAGAAAGAAAGAGGTAGAGTATTAACCTGAGAGAAATTAAATCTAATAATCAAAATCTATGTTGCTAATTTCAGTACTCGGAATTTTACCTCTCATAACTCCATTACCTAAACTCACTTCTCTAGCTGACTTTGCCTTTTTCCACATTTGAAAATGCTGATCTTCATCCAAGCCTGATTGACAGAGAATTTTTTTAAAGACACAATACTTGTCATGAATTTCTTCAAAAAAAGTAGCCATTTGCAGTCTTTCCATTTCATCTTCACAATAACATACATCTATAAACTTATTTTTCATTTAAATGAAAAAAAATCTTTGGACCAAATTGTGGATGAAATCTTCAATCCCGAGTCCTAAAGATATGGTGTATTTTCAGTCACTGATATGTTGTAACTGTGGAGTCATAGCATGTTATTTACTCCCATCTGCCTCCAATATTGCAATACCTTTTTGTCAAGTCTTTCTAATTTAAGTATCTCTTTTCTGTATTCCATTTTCTACTGATCATATTTTAAGTCCACTACTTCTTTCAGGTAAAAGCTGTTAAAGATTCCCCAAGCCTGCTTATTTCTCCTTAATATAATAATTCTTTCCTTCTAGCTTCTTCATGTATTTTCTTTGTGACCTAGGCAATGAAATTTAATTTTCTGTGAGATGTTATCTTGTGGTGTCGTTCAGGCAGTGATGTGTGGACTTCTTCCGTTTCAATTTTATCCAAAGTAAGTAAGATACAGGGCAATTTTTCATTTTAATCTATTTAAATATGATGCTTCTGCTCTTCATTTTATGTTCGATTTCAGGTACTCCAATAATTCTTAACTTATCACTCACCTTTTTTCTAGCTCAGTTATATTTACAATAATATATTTCACATTTTCTTTTTTTATTCCTTTCACTTTGTTTTATTATTTCTTGTTGCCTCCTGGGCTCATTAATTTACACTTCTTGATAATAATTTTTATATAATTCTTTTCTTTATTCAGCTGTAATAACTCTATCTTTTTAATGAATTCTTATATTTTCTACAGATTTTTAAAATCTCCTTTAACATGTAGGTAATTCTGCTTTTTGGGATTATTTTATTCAGCATTTTTGAGCATCATTTTTGACAAGGCATTGATTCTGTTTCATGATTTTTATCACTCTTTTCCCCCTAATATTTCCTCTATTACTCTTATATCTTTAAATATTGTTGGGTTTGTGGCCGATTTGCAATTTTTTCTTTGAGACTTTGTTTTAGGTATTTTCACATTAAAATAAGAAAAAAAGTTAAGGAGGTGAACAAAACTTTAAAAAATATAGATATGCTAAACTTTGGGAGAAAATTGAATGGGAAGAGGAATTATAACCTTATCATCTGTTTATGACATTCACAAAATTTACAAAAATTGACCATGCATTTTAGAATTTGTTTGAGTAATTTTTTTATAGGCTTTTTGAGAAGTTTGGGGGGAAAGCTCTAGCAGGTCCCTTCTTCTTTTGCAATCTGACCTTAATATCCCTTTCTGGGCTAATTTCGTATTTCTACCCTTCAAATAAGCATTTTTCTTACCATATGGACTGTTATTTTCCATTGATATCCTATTCTTCCCTCACCTCCACATATTTGTACCCAGTTCCTCATTCCTAATATGGGCTTCTTTTACATTTTCACCTGTTGAGATCCCTCTTTTCCTTTAGACCCAGTTTATGTGTTATATCGTCTATGAATCCTCGATTTGACTCGTTCTTATTCCTTTATATTAAACCTGGCATCATAGATTTTTGTGTAAATGTATCATCCCCTACTAGACTTTCAGGTACTTTGATTTTCCAAGATAGGTCTTGAAATTATTTGCTACTATTTCTTGATAATCTCACATCCAACTTGATATTGTCAGTAAATTCCTAGTTTGATTAATCTAATATTCTTAACATAATTTTCATGAAGACTCTTTCATCTCCTTTTCTCCCATATGTGAGATTAAATTGTTAAGGCTTAAATATGGTAATAATTTGTTTATTGGAGTGAACATTTATCATAATTTTAGAAGAAACGCACTTTGAAAAGATCTATTCAGTTTTCTATTACTAGGCATGCTATAAGTTTCTACATTCAAGGTCCTTGGGATGATGTTGGATATCATGATTTGATTTAGTTTATTGTGATATGTGAATATATTTGCATGTATATTTATATACATACATGCATGCATGCACGCACATCTGTGTATGTATCTGTATAAATTAAAATGGCACACTTGTTCAACCACAGTAATATATGATAAAAATTTATGGCAATGTGGTCATGATTTAGGAGGTAGAGAGGTAGGAGAATAGTTGAATTTTTTCTCTTAGCATTTTCAATATAATTTACAAGGACAATGTTTCTCTACAAATGGTTAATGCAGATCCTTCTCACTTCTAGCCCCAACACAAACCTAAAACTATTCGAGGTGTAGTGCAATATATGTGATTGTGTGTGTATCTGTGTGAAAGAGAGGTTTACGACCTTTACACCTACTTTCACTGTACAGCCTTATTCACTCCCACCTGTTCACCATAGACATATTTCCTTGCTTCACGAAAAATGGGAAATCTTTGTATACCATGAAGACTTTGTTAAGAAAGGTCAAGAAATCCACATTAAAGATATTTCTTTCTTGTTGACTTTGCCGGTGCCCTGGAATCACTAAATTATTGGTCTATAAACCTGCAGTTATGGAAAATTAAAGTTATGTTACTGAATTCATTCTCTTGGGACTCTCACTGACATCAGGTATTAAGAAAATAGTTTTTTTGTGATCTTTATACTTTTGTACCTTGCTATTCTTGCGGAAAAATTGGTTATCACTTCGACAGTCACCAACATCCCCCTCTCTCCTAGGCTCTCCAGGGTAGTTGTTCCTGGCTTTTTTTGTATTTCTTTGATGAATGTTTCTCCCCCATTGTTGCCATCAAGGCTATAGTGGACTCCATCTATGTGAAAAACACCATTTTCTTTGAATGCTACATGGCCCAGCTCTTTGCAGCACATTTCTTTGGTGGTTCTGAGATGACTGTCCTTACATTCATGGGCTTTGACTGATGTGTTGCTATTTGCAAACTACTGCACTATGTCACTATTATGAACAAAGCACAGAATGTTCCACTAGTCTGTGTGGCTTGGTCTGGAGGTTTATTACATTCCTTAACCCACAAAGTACTCATGGAGCAGTTGCCTTTCTGTGGTTCTATTGTGATTGATCACTTTGTTTGTTACTTGTACCCTTTCTTGAAACAGGCCTGTGCTGATGCTCATAGCCTTGATCTCATGGTTATTAAACACAGTGAACTCATTTTTAAACTACTTTTGTTCTCCTGCTTATGTCTTATTGGGTCATACTCTTTGAAGAAATGAAATACTGAGGCTTGGCCTAAAGCCCTTTCCACCTATGGTTCCCAAATCACAATTGTTGTATTATTTTTGTTCCATGCATATTTGACTAATTTCTCTTGTGATAAAATGATGGAAATATGTTCCACTATTCTGAGCCCTAACCCTAAATAAATCCCTTTATCTACATCTGTAGAAATACAGATTTTAAAAAATTCCATTAAGAAATTGTGGACCAGACCTGCCATTTATACTGCAAAATAAATAATCAAAATGACATTTTCTCATTTCATATATATGTTTAAAAAGATCAAGACTGATTCAGTTTTATGTACTAGGATGCCAAATATTATATAGAATACATACTCTCTTAGGAGCAGGTGTAGGATCAAGTTACTGTTGTAATTTGAAACATGACAATCTTATCTCTTCAAAGAAGTAAGTCATTTCTGCTGTGAAGGTTATATGATTTAGTTCTCCACATATTTGAAGGGTGTTCAACGGTAATAGAATAATTAAAACCATTTCCAGGTGCCAGCTATCTACAGGGTATTATGTCAGGCAGTGATAATTTAAAAAAAAAAAGATAAAACTGAAAGGTTTACTGCCTTCAAGAATCAGACAACTCCCACATCACAGTTGTGGCCTTATTCATCATACCATATATATTTGTTTATACACAGCAACCCGCTACTTACTCCTTTGACAGAATGATGGCAATATTTTTTAGCTTTCTAACTCCCATACTAATTCAATTGATATGCACATTTAAAAATAGAGAAATGGAATAGCTAACGGGGAGGAGCAAGATAGCAGAGTGAGAACAACAACTCACCCAAGCTCTGGGACAAACTCTTTCAGATACCTCTGAAAGGAGAATCTGACCAAATTCTGAAGGTGCAGAATCCTGTGGGAGATAGACTGAGACGGAATCAGAGCCCAGGTTAGATTGGAAGGCCCACGGGACGAATCTGTTCCGCGGGGTGAGTCCACAGCATGCAGTACAGCGTGGCCAGCTCAGGGGACCCGAGGAAGGGACCCGAAAAAACTGAGAGCAGTGGACAGAACTGCTGCAGCCACACTGAGGGCGGGAGACAAGCTGAAACTAACCGATGAGAGCCACCGAGCGCCAGATATCAGCGCATCAGCTCCTGAGACCTTCAGCCCAAAGATCAAACTTCGGTAAGTCACCTACATGAACTTCCGGGAGCCAGGATGGCGGAGTGACCAGTAAGTGCTCTCTCCTCCCTCCCCCCCACCCCATGACCATGAAAGGACCATAAAATATTTCCCGTAAAATATCCTGTATCAACGGGGAGAGCAAAGGGGCCAGTGATATCATAACACTTGAGACTGGGAAAATAGCTAAGGGGGATTTCTCCTATGGTGGCAGAGGCAAACGGAAGGACAGAGGGCCAAGGGGATATAAAACTCACACGAAGGCCCATGCAGGCCTCTGTGCCAGGAGAGGAGCCCCAGGAGGGGTGACAACACACATTAGCATCTAGGCGTGCCTCAGCACACCAGGGAAATCAGAAAGACAATAGGGCAGCTGGGATCATCAGCCCCTGGGTTTGCCTTCGCCTCAGTTCAGCTGAGGCGATCTCCTGTGACCAAACCACTCCTCCCTCACACTTAACAAGCTAAACCCATGACTGATCAGGGAAACACAAAACAATAAAATGCTTTTAGCTTTTTCACACATCTGTTCAACACAAAGTTCTGCAGATTCTGACTTAAAGAACAAGAAGCCACAACACTCAATAAACATCATGAACAAGAAAAGCAGAGGAGCGAAAAAACCATTGAATCTTTCTATGGGGATAAGAATCAAAACACTAACACCAAAGAGGTCGGAGTTGAGACTGTACTTCCATCTGAAACTGCAGAAGGGACTATGAACTGCTCACAAGCACAAGCAGCTCTCCTGGAACAGTTGAAGAAGGAAATAGAAGATAAACTGGCCAATGATTTCAAAATTCTGAAAAAAGAATTCACTGATGAGAACATCTCTTTGAAAAGGAAAATTAAACAAATGGAAAAGGAAGTTCAAAGATTAACTGGAGAAAATAACTTCATAAAAATTCAAATAGAAAAGGAAACCCAAAACCTAAGTGGAAAAATTGTTCGAATGGAAAAGGAAGCACAAAAATTAAATGGAGAAAATCGCTCCTTAAAAGGAAAAATTGGACAGATGGAAAAGGAGATGCAAAAGTCAAGGGAAGAAAGCAATTTAATGAACATTAGAATGGGGCAAGTAGAAACTAAAGACTCTAAGAGAAAGAAGAATCAGTCCCACAAAATCTAAATAATGAAAAGATAGAATAAAATGCAAAATATCTAATTGGAAAAACAACTGACCTGGAAAACAGATCCAGGAGAGAAAATTTAAGAATTCTTGTACATGTGGGTCCCTTTCCCATTTTTATAATCTCTTGGGGATAAAGTCCTAGTAGTGATATTTCTGGGTCAAAGGGTATGCACATTTTTGTAGCCCTTTGGGCATAGTTCCAAACCATTCTCCAGAACGGTTGGATGATCTCACAGCTCCAACAACAATGAATTAGTGTTCCAACTCTCCCACATCCACACCAGCATTTATCATTTTCTTGTTCTGACACATTTGCCAATCTTATAGGTGTGATGTGGTACCTCAGAGTTGTTTTGATTTGCATCTCTCTAATCAGTAGTGATTTAGAGCACTTTTTCATATGATTATAGATGTCTTTAATTTCTTCCCCTGAAATTTGTCTGTTC